>WAAG01026668.1:0-131056 GCA_013390105.1 Tichodroma muraria | reverse complement strand
CAGTTTTTGTTGACCACTTCACAGCGTGTCTTCACTGCCAACGATAATCGGTGAATAAGCGCTGTTCATCGGATTGAGTTGAACATTAGGCCGCAGTTGCAGGCGCTTAACGGTGAATTCCCCTTCCACCGCGGCGATGACGATATCGCCGTGCTCAGCCGTTCGGGAACTATCGACCACCAGTAAATCGCCGTCGCTTATTCCCCCTTCAATCATTGAATCACCCGCGGCTTTAACGAAATACGTCGAGCTGGGGTGGGCAACCAGAAGTTCATTAAGATCAATGCGCTGCTCCACATAATCGGCAGCCGGGCTTGGGAATCCGCACTGAACTAAATCGCTGAAAAGTGGAAGCGCGATAATCTCACGCAGTTCTGTAGGTCTGATAAATTCCATTACGCATACCTCTAACACTGTTTTTATATACAGTAGTTTTGTTTTAAAGCACGCGCAAGGCAGCTGAACCGTAGCGACTGTTTAAACCTTCACCGTTTCGTTTGTAAGTTTCTCTCTGGCTTCAAATTATGGTTTTTGTAAATTTTACGATTAAACGCTTCGACTGCTCGTTTTAAAGGCTAAATGAATAGATTGTCATCAACATAAACAAGGTGAAGAGCGGCATGGCATTTCTTTAGCCGGAATGCCGTTTGACTGTACCCATATACAGTAGTATTTTTACGTGCAGACAGAATCGCACAATTAATATTCATAGGGAAAAAATAATGTTTGTTGAACTGGTTTATGACAAGCGAAACGTACAGGGGCTGGAGGGAGCCAGGGAGATAATTCTGGCTGAACTGACAAAACGTGTGCACCGGATTTTTCCTGATGCCAGCGTGACGGTTAAGCCAATGCAGGCGAATGGCCTGAATAGCGATGCCAGCAAAAGCGACCGGGAAAAGCTGAACCGTATGCTTGAGGAAATGTTTGAAGAGTCGGACATGTGGCTGACGCACGAGTAACAAGGTTAACAAATACCAGCCCACCGGGGAAAAACCGGGCGCAATGCCCGGTTCTGTTTTCAGCCAGTAATGCCTTTAATCACTCACCCGCGGTTCTCCAGCATCGGTTCATTTCTCGGATCGTGCCCGCAAGATAAAAACGCCTCCCGGAATTTCTGCCCATTTTCTCGCGTTATCTTGTACAAAATACAGCTTTTGCATGTCGATCAAGTCATCTTATCCCTGCCCTATACTTTGAGTATGACATCCGACTGGAGGTTTCTATGTGTGGACGTTTTGCACAAGCCCAAACCCGTGAAGAATACCTGGCCTACCTTGCCGACGAAGGCGATCGCGACATCGCGTATGACCCGGCCCCCATTGGCCGGTACAACGTTGCGCCCGGTACCAAAGTCCTGCTGCTGAGCGAACGCGACGAACTACTGCACCTCGATCCGGTGTTCTGGGGCTACGCACCTGGATGGTGGGACAAAGCACCACTGATTAACGCACGTGTAGAAACCGCGGCCACCAGCAGAATGTTTAAACCTCTGTGGCAACATGGCCGGGCGATCTGTTTTGCCGATGGATGGTTTGAATGGAAGAAGTCAGGTGACAAGAAACAACCCTACTTCATCCACCGGGCCGACGGTCAGCCAATCTTTATGGCGGCGATCGGAAGCACACCGTTTGAGCGCGGCGATGAAGCCGAGGGATTTCTGATTGTGACGTCTGCGGCTGATAAAGGCCTCGTCGACATTCATGACCGCAGGCCACTGGTTTTGTCACCAGAAGCGGCACGCGAGTGGATGCGACAGCATGTTGGCGGGAAGGAAGCTGAAGAGATAGCTTCAGATGGTGCAGTGCCCGCCGATAAGTTCGTCTGGCATGCGGTAACGCGTACAGTAGGAAATGTAAAAAACCAGGGGAGGAATTTGATAGAGCAAATAGAAATCAAATCTGATCTTAGTTAGACCTGCACTTTTTAGATGGGATAATAAAACCCTTCCCTCTATTGAAGTCAAAACCTTTGACAACTCCTGTCATTTTACGGGACAAATTATTTCCTTGCTATAAATCAAATTTGACGACACAGGAAAAATTTGGATTGGCTAATCTGATCTGTATGGCCTCCCAGATGGCTAAAATAAGATTTGCTTAAAAGATCTACACGTGCCTTAATGATGCGGTTGGTTCGATGCAATGTGAATCTGACTTTTCCAAAGTAGTCCTCATAACCAGGTGCTATCTCTGATATCCCCTCCTCTTGAGTCCATACGTATGCCATCATGCGTTTCTTTTCATGAACTTGTAACTTTTAAGTGTTCAAGTGGAGTTTTTATGTCATCAAAAATGATAGGTCTTGTTAAGTGGTTTAACGATGATAAGGGCTTTGGCTTCATCTCCCCACTCGATGGAAGTAAAGATATCCTTGTTCACTCTTCTTCTCTACAGGGAGAGACATTCAAAACTCTTTTTGAAGGCCAAAAAGTTAAATTTGCTGTCATTGCCGGTACCAAAGGTCCGACAGCTGCAAATGTTACGCTTTGCGATAAATAACCCCTCAATGACCACTTAAGCTTCTGTGAATTAAATAATCAGAAGCGTCATTTATCGTTTGCGAATATCATTACAACAGGCCAGCATATTTACAGCACCGTCAAATTTGCTGACCGATGTGATGAAATGCAGGACTGCTGCATGAATAGTCTCAAAGCAGAAACTAACTGCTTATAAAATATTAAAGTGCGTAAGAGGTTAGGCAGCCTCCAAAAGCATCACTTCTTAGTTATTATATGAGATTTTTTAGTAATGCTGAGGGGATTTGAACAACGCGTTGCAGTAAGGGCAAACCAGTTGAGCTCCCTTTTGTACACGATTGTAACTATGCTCCGAGTCTCTTGTGCAGTTTGGACAAGGGCATTTGACTAAATAATTTCGGCGGAATTGCGTGTTTTTACGTGCAGACATAAGCTTCTCCAGTACAAATGGACTGCTACAGTACACGTTAAGGCAGAATATTGCTTGTTTTAATTTCGAAAGAGGTAACTAAACGTCAATAAATCAACCCCTTTCGAACAACCCCGGGCCATAAAACTCCCTGAAATACATGGTGATACATGAAAAAAGTAATTATTTTCTTTAATGGTAAACCAGGTAAAGTAATCACCGTACTTAAGGGCGTGACATCAATACGCGAACAATACCCTAATGGAGAAGGGATAAACCTTCCGATAATGTCAGCCGGTTTTCCCTCTTTAACAGGTGACCATGAAGTTATCTATGTTGCATCAGATCGAGAGCTTACATCTCAGGAAATATTAGATGCAGCCAGGAAGTATCTATAAGCTTCAATATCTTCTACCAACACTGCAGATAACCTTTAGTAACAAGCATTATTAAAACAATTAGGAATTATCAGTATTGCCTACCTGGCGTAGGCTTTTTTTTTCATTTAGCAGACGATACATTCCTGTCTAATGTCATATATTTTTTAGGACTCGGAACATTTTTTGATTCAAACAGTCTAAAAGATATACTCACAAAGGGGGCCTTTATGACAACGCTTATCATCTCTACTATCGTGGCAATGGTACTGGCATTGATGATTTTAAGTCTGATCAAGATCGGGATCAGCGTATCGAACAATCCTGATGAACTGTAATGTATTCAAGTTTCCATAACCTCTTTATTTACTGGGCAGCCTATTCACCTTTCCTCGCAGGCAGCGCCACTCCAGCCCCGGGTACGTTCCACAATTAATTCCCTCTCCATTGGCGCAGCAGGAAGCTGCCCAGTCGTTCGCCCTGATATATAGGGTCAGCCATAAGAAAGTTATCCTGCAAATTTCGCAGAATTTAAGGATTCATTTTGGGGAGGAATTTGGAGGAGTTTCGGGGAAGAAAAAATCGAACAAAAAACCGGGCATCGCGCCCGGTTCTGTTTCCACACTAAAAAGCCCTTAAACACTCAATCCACGATTCTCCAGCATCGGTTCGATCCTCGGATCGTGCCCGCGCCAGTTCCGGTAAAGTTCAGCTAAATCAGTACTGTTCCCGCGGGACAAAATCGCCTCGCGGAATGTCTGTCCGTTTTCGCGCGTCAAACCACCCTGCTCGACAAACCACTGGTGGCCATCGTCCGCCAGCATCTGCGTCCAGAGATAGGCGTAATAGCCCGCCGCGTAGCCGCCGCCGAAGATATGGGCAAAATAGCTGCTGCGATAGCGCGGCGGTACGGCTGGAAGATCCAGCCCTTCTTTTTTCAACGCGGCGGCTTCAAAGGTTTCCACGTCTTCAACGGGCTCCTGAATGCCGTGCCAGTTCATATCCAGCAGCGCGGCGCTCAGCAGTTCCGTCATGTCATAACCCTTATTAAACTGGGTCGCATTGAGCATTTTTTCCCGCAGCGCATCCGGCATCGGCTCGCCGGTTTGATAATGGCGGGCAAAGTGCGCAAACACCTGCGGATGGCTGGCCCAGTGTTCATTGATCTGCGACGGGAATTCAACGAAATCACGTGGCGTGTTGGTGCCTGAAAGCGTGGCATAGCGCTGGCTGGCAAACAGGCCATGTAGCGTATGGCCAAACTCGTGGAACAGGGTAATCACATCATCCCAGGAGATCAGCGCGGTCTGACCGTTCGCCGGTTTTTGATAGTTGCAGACGTTATAAATCACCGGACGCGCGGCAAACTCGTAAGACTGCTCAACAAAATTCCCCATCCACGCCCCGCCCGCTTTGGAATCACGCGCGAAAAAGTCGCCGTAGAACAGCGCCATGCCTTCACCCGTGTGGTCGAAAATCTCCCACACGCGAACGTCCGGGTGATAAACCGGAATATCGAAACGCTCGACAAAGCGGATACCGAACAACTGCGTGGCGGTCCAGAATACGCCATCTTCCAGCACGGTATTGAGCGCGAAATAGGGTTTGATCTGCGACTCATCCAGCGCGTATTTCGCTGAACGCACGCGTTCGGCATAAAACGCCCAGTCCCAGGCCTGCACCGTAAAACCGCCCTGCTCGTCGTCAATGACCTTCTGAATATCCGCCTGCTCCAGCGCGGCCCTGCTGCGCGCCGCAGGAACTATCCCGCGCATGAATTCGAGCGCGGCATCCGGCGTTTTCGCCATTTGATCGGCAATGCTCCAGCTGGCATAGTTGTCAAAGCCGAGCAGCTGCGCCTGTCTTGCCCGCAACGCGGTAAGCCGAAGGATCAGGTCGCGCGTATCGTTTTCGTCGCCTTTTTGAGTGCGTTCCCAGCCCGCGCTAAACAACTTTTTACGGGTCTCGCGCAGAGACAGCGCCGCCAGCGCGGGCTGTTGCGTGGTATTCAGAAGCGGGATCAGCCAGCGATCCGTCAGCCCTTTTTCTGCGGCAGCATGAGCCGCGGCAGCCATCTCCTCCGCACTGAGTCCGTCAAGCTGGTGAACATCATCCACCACCAGCCCTCCCGCCTTATTCGCCGCCAGCAGGCGCTGGTTGAACTGGCTGGTCAGGGTGGCGGCTTCGGTATTCAGGGCTTTCAGCTCGGCTTTTTCATCGGCGTTCAGACGCGCGCCCGCAAGAACAAAGTGCTGATACGTCACCTCCGTCAGTCGGCGGGATTCGGCATCCAGCGTGTCGCGATCCTGCCAGACGGCTTCCACGCGGGCGAAAAGCGTATCGTTTAGCCAGATATCGTTCGCCAGCCCGGCCAGTTCGGTGGAGAACTGCTCGTCCAGTGCCTGAAGATAATCGTTGGTGTGTGCGGACGTCATGGCGAAGAACACGCTGCTGACGCGCGACAGCATGGCCCCGCTCTTTTCCAGCGCCAGCACGGTGTTGTTGAAGTCCGGCACGGCGCTCTGCGCGATAATCGCGTCAATATCTGCACGCTTGAGGCGCATTGCTTCATCAAACGCCGGGCGATAGTGGCTGTCTTCTATCACATCAAAACGCGGAGCCTGATAAGGCAGCAGGCTAACGTCAAAGAAAGGGTTGTTGACCGACATCGTTTACTCCTGAGCACGGTATTTCTCACCAGAGTAGGCCAGCCTGCTCCGGCCTGCAATGGCGTCATACAAATGTTGCCTTAACGATGTGCCCGAGTGCGTGCTATGGTAGTACAACACAAAAAGCGTTGAGGAACAGTGAGATGATTATATTAGTTACCGGGGCGACAGCAGGTTTTGGTGAAAGCATCACGCGTCGCTTCGTCGCCAACGGACATAAGGTGATTGCAACGGGTCGTCGTCAGGAGCGTCTCCAGGAGTTGAAAGACGAGCTGGGCGACAGCATCCTGACCGCACAGCTGGACGTGCGCAACCGCGCCGCCATTGAAGAGATGATTGCCAACCTGCCTGCCGAATGGCGTGAAATCGACGTGCTGGTCAATAACGCTGGCCTGGCGCTGGGCATGGAGCCTGCCCACAAAGCCAACGTGGAAGACTGGGAGAACATGATCGACACCAACAACAAAGGCCTGGTGTACATGACCCGCGCCGTGCTGCCGGGCATGGTTGAACGTAACCGTGGTCATATCATTAATATCGGTTCCACCGCAGGCAGCTGGCCTTACGCGGGCGGCAACGTCTATGGCGCAACCAAGGCCTTTGTACGCCAGTTCAGCCTGAACCTGCGCACCGACCTGCACGGTACCGCGATCCGCGTGACCGATGTTGAGCCGGGTCTGGTCGGTGGAACGGAATTCTCCAACGTGCGTTTCAAAGGTGATGACGCGAAAGCGGATAAAACCTATGAAAATGCGAATGCGCTGACGCCGGAAGATATCACCGAAACCGTCTGGTGGGTCGCGACGCTGCCGAAGCATGTCAACATCAACACGGTTGAGATGATGCCCGTCAGCCAGACCTATGCCGGACTCAGCGTGCATCGCGGGTAATTCACCCTTCCCGGCCTGCGGGCCGGGTATGTGATGACGGTTAAAAGAATGGTAGTATGTTCAGGTTAACTCTCTGAGAAATCACAACCCATGGCCGCTGAATCGCAACTTAATCCTACCCAGCCTGTAAATCAGCAAATTTATCGCATCTTACGCCGTGATATCGTTCGCTGCCTGATCCCACCGGGAACGCCACTCTCAGAAAAAGAGGTTTCGGTACGTTTTGACGTTTCCCGTCAGCCCGTGCGCGAGGCGTTTATTAAGCTCGCAGAAAACGGCCTTATCCAGATCCGCCCTCAGCGCGGCAGCTATGTAAATAAAATTTCGCTTTCGCAGGTACGGAATGGCTGTTTTGTTCGCCAGGCCATTGAGTGCGCCGTTGTGCGTCGCGCCGCGTCGCTCATCAACGATAACCAGTGCTACCTGCTGGAGCAAAACCTGCATCAGCAACGCATTGCCATCGACCGCAAACAGTTAAACGACTTTTTCCAGCTGGACGACGAATTTCACCAGAAACTGGCGCAGATCGCCGAGTGCCAGCTCGCGTGGGATACCGTCGAAAACATCAAAGCTACCATCGACCGCGTGCGCTACATGAGCCTCGACCATGTTTCTCCGCCAGAGATGTTGCTGCGCCAGCATCACGATATTTTCAGCGCACTGGAAAAACGCGACGTGGAAGCCGTAGATAAAGCGATGACGCTTCACCTTCAGGAAATTAGCGAGTCAGTTCAGTTAATTCGTCAGGAAAACCGCGAGTGGTTCAGCGAAGAATAAAACCTCGCCGCCCCCTTTCGGTTGCGGCGAAGTGATTAGCGGACCACTAATACCGGAATAGTGGCGTAGCGCAGGATAGTTTCAGCATTCGAGCCCAGCAGATGTGTTGTCATGCTCGGGTTTCTTGATCCGATAACAATAACGTCATATTTCCCCTCTTTGCTGAGCTGGATGATTTCATCGCGTACGTTGCCGAAACGTACTTCACAATCAATATTTTCTGGGGACATATCAAAGAGCCGTTTCAGTGCCTTCATCTTCTTATCCGACTCGGCGGTCATATACTCTTCGAACTTCTTAATATCGGCATTGAACCCCCGCAGTAACGAACGGCTGCTGTTAGGGAGAATGTTGACCAGGGTGATCGTTGCGCCTTCCGATTTCGCGAGGTTGACCGCGTGGCGTACCGCTTTATCGCTTAGATCCATTTCAAACACGTCAACAGGCATCAAAATTTTCTTATACATAAGCCTGACTCCTTTTCCGATGAAGGGTTATTTTCTGCCTCCAGAATGGCATTGTGGATATAAACAAAGCCTAAACGCTTGCGTCTGGAAACTATCAATTAAGGAAAATAACTGTCCGCTTTGTAAAGCGGTGTCCTGAACCGTCAACGCCATCAGGAAATAAGAAAAAAGTGTGAGCTTGATCAAAAGCAAATAATTTCGTTTAAGAGAAGCGTATTAATAGTGCCCCGTGAACGACAGCCGTTGAATTAGCGCCGTAACGGATAAGTGCGAGAGGAGAAAATACCATGATGACATACGACCGTAACCGAAATGCAATCACCACTGGCAGCCGCGTCATGATTAGCGGCACAGGTCAGTTCGGCGTGATTAAAGCGATCCACAGCGACGGCCTTAATGCCGAGCAGGTGCGTCGTGGTAAAACGGTTGAAGTGGAAGGATGCGAGGGTAAGTTCGAACCGATTGAGCTGATTCGCCTGGGGATGCACTAAGCTGTGCCCCGACATGCCGCCGCGAACGGCGGCATGTCAAAGCGTTAAAGCCGGGTGGCGTACTTAGCAACCGTGGCCTTCGCGCCTTTTTGCAGCAACGTTTGATAGGCCTGCATGACGGCAGCCACGAATACCGTGTCCTTCGGCAGCTCGTTACCGAAAATAGCCTCAATGCCCAACAGCGCGCTAACGCGGCTTTCACCTTCAGCGCTACCGTTTACCGCCGCCTGAATCACCGCCAGCTGCGGATCGCTCACCTCAATCGCGTTACCCTGCTCATCCACACCGCCGACATAACGCATCCAGCCCGCCACGCCGAGAGCCAGCAGCGGGAAGGGTTTCTGGTGGACAAGGTGCCAGCGCACGGAATCGAGCATGCGCTGCGGCAATTTCTGGCTACCGTCCATGGCGATTTGCCAGGTGCGGTGACGCAGGGCCGGATTGCTGTAACGCGCAATCAGCTGGTCGGCATAACGACCCAAATCCACGCCCCGCACTTTCAACGTCGGCGCCTGCTCTATCAGCATTAGCGCATGCGCGGCTGCGCGATAATGTTCATCTTCCATGCAGTCGTTAATGTGCTGATAACCGGCCAGATAGCCGAGATAGGCCAGGAACGAGTGGCTGCCGTTAAGCATTCGCAGCTTCATCTCTTCAAACGGAATGACATCAGAAACCAGCTCCGCACCGGCCTTTTCCCACTGGGGACGTCCGGCAACAAAATTATCTTCCACCACCCACTGGCGGAACGGCTCGCAGGCGACACCTGCCGGATCGCGTACACCAGTCAGCTGTTCGATTTTATCCAGCGTATCAGCCGTGACGGCGGGCACAATGCGGTCCACCATCGTTGACGGGAAGGTGACGTTCGCTTCGATCCAGTCCGCCAGTTCGCCGTCTACGGCGCGCGCGTAGGCACAGGTCACATTGCGCATCACGTGGCCGTTCTCCGGCATGTTATCGCATGACATCACGCTGAATGCCGGTAGCCCCGCCGCCTTGCGGCGCGCCAGCGCCTCAACCACCACGCCCGGCGCAGATTTAGGCTGATGCGGGTTTTGCAGGTCTGCAACGATAAACGGATGATCGAACATCAGTTGTCCGGTTGCCGGGGAGTGGCAATATCCTTTCTCGGTGATGGTGAGGGAAACAATGGCGACCTGCGGCTCGCACAGCGCCGCCAGCACGGTTTCCAGCCCGTCGATCTGCGCATGCAGCGCGTTTTTGACGACGCCGACCACGCGCGCCGTCCACGCATCGGCAGACATCTCTGCCACGGTATAAAGGTTATCCTGTGCCTTCAGATCGGCTATCTGCTGTTCGCCGCCAATCAGGTTAACTTCGCAGTAACCCCAGTCGCTGCCCTGTTCTGCGGCGAGTATATCGGTGTACACCGCCTGGTGCGCACGGTGAAACGCGCCAAACCCTAAATGAACAATGCGTGACTTGAGGCTGTCGCGATCGTATTGAGGATGCGTTGCCTTCGCCTGTAATAATCGGTTTTCCATGATTGAGACTCGTTAATTAATGAAAGCTGTGATCCACTGCCGCTTCCTTTTAAGAGCGGCAGCGCCTGCTGACTACACCAACTAGAATGGCAGTCGGAGTCAAAAAACGCTGCCATTAACCATACTGATACATCGTTTTCAGATCTTGATTTACATTAACTTTTCGCCATGTGGTGTGACATCAGTAAAAAGTTGTGTGACAGGTAACGCAAGATGTAAACCACTAGCGGCGTGAAGAGAGCGCGCCGTAGGCTACCGATTCCTTATGAGGAGCCTCCGCAGCATCTTCGGCTTCACTCAAATCGCGGTCGCGCACTTCCGGCATCAGCAACGCGGAGACCAGCCCAATCAGCGAATACGCTACCAGCATCGCCACAATCGGCCACCAGGACCCGGTCATGTTGCAGAAGATCCCCGCCAGCACCGGACCAAAGCCTACGGCTACCAGCCCGCCCGCCTCTTTCGAAATGGCCATGCGGGTAAAGCGGTTCCGCGAACCAAACATCTCTGCCATGGTGATGTTTTCCAGCGCGAACAGCCCGAGCACCGCAAAGTTATGAATAACAATGATAGAGAGCATAATCACGCCCGGCGCGTAACTCTTATCGACGATAATCGACAGCATCGGGTAAGCCAGAATAATGGCTGAAATGTTAAGGAGGATATACGGCAGACGGCGCCCCACTTTATCGGACAGCCAGCCCAGCAGCGGGATGGAAAGGAAGCCGAGAATCGAACTGATCATCAGCGCATCGGTTGGGATCGCCTTATCAAACAACAGCGTCTGCACCAGATATCCGGCAAGGAAAGTCTGAATCAAACCTGAGTTGCCGGCCTGACCAAAGCGCAGCCCCGTCGCCAGCCAGAACGATTTGCTCTTAAACATCGCACCTAATGAGGTATCCTGCGCAGCAACCGGCGCAATGGTTTCAGCGTCGTTAACCTTCTCAAACACCGGGCTCTCTTTAAGGTTCATACGCAGCCAGATGGCGAAGATCATCACCACCACGCTGGCGAGGAACGGCACGCGCCAGCCCCAGGCAATAAGCTCTTCACGATCGAGGGCAAAGAACATCACGGCCCAGATCGCCGTGGCGCTCAGCGTCCCGCAGTTGGTTCCCATGGCCACCAGCGAGGAGATGATGCCGCGTTTACCCTTCGGCGCGTACTCCGCCAGCATGGTACCTGCGCCGGAGATTTCTGCCCCCGCGCCCAGCCCCTGAATAATACGCAGCGTCACCAGCAGCACCGGTGCGAAAATCCCGATCTGCGCGTAGGTTGGCAGGACGCCGATTAAGGTGGTGCAGATCCCCATCATGGTGATGGTGATAAACAGCACCTTTTTGCGGCCAATTCTGTCGCCCATTCTGCCGAAGATAAATGCCCCGACGATACGCGCGATGTAGCCTGCCCCATAGGTCCCCATCGCCAGGATCAGCGCCATGGCCGCGGATTGTTCAGGGAAGAAAATTTCATGGAATACCAGCGCGGCGCCAAGGGAGTAAAGCTGAAAATCCATAAACTCCAGGGCGGTGCCCAGCCAGCCGGATACGGCGGCTTTCACCAGGTCTGACGTACTTCTTTGAGGTTGTGCTTGAGTCATAATGGCTATCTCTGCAAGGTAAGATGCGTACCACTGAGAGCCTGTCTTCGCAGGCTCTTAACCGCGTGAATTATTATTGGTCGAACGTGAGCAAGACTTTGCAGCACTGCCGCCGGTCTTTTTCAAACAGTTCGATGGCGTCTGTAACGTGGTGATAGTCAAATGTATGGGTGACCAGTTTTTCAGGGTCGATCAGCCCTTTTTCCAGCCAGTCAATGATCACCGGAAATTTGTTGGCATTCAGGCGCGAAGAGAAGATCGACAGCTCTTTGCCGGTGATCCCCTGCTGCACGATCTGACTCGGGTCGCTGGAGAAGCCCATCAGCACGATGCGCGCCGCCGGAGACGCCAGCGTAATCGCCTCCTGCAAAATGGATGGATGACAGGCAGCATCGATGATTAACGTCGGCTTGATGCCTTTTTCATCCAGCGCGGCCTGTAATGAGTGCTCGCTGTTGTTGAAGACCCAGTCTGCGCCGCTGCGTTGCGCCATCCCCAGCCGCTCATCAATCCGATCCACCACGATGACCTGCTTCACCTTGTAAACGCCCTTTAGCGCCTGCACGGTGACCAGCCCCATCGGGCCTGCGCCGTAGATCAGCGCCACGTCCTGTTCGGTGGGTTTCGCCTGCCCCGTCACGTTGGCGGCAATGGTGAAGGGCTCAACCATCACCGCGTGTTTGTCAGGGATCGCATCCGGAATGTGCCAGGCATTTTTCGCCGGCACGACGGCGTATTCGCTGAAGCCGCCGTCACGGTGGACGCCCAGCACCACCAGCGAGGTGCAAACGTTCGGTTTTCCGACGGAACACGGGTAGCAGTGTCCGCAGTTGATCACCGGATCAACAGACACGCGCTGGCCCAGTCGGGTGCTCTCCACGCCTTCGCCAACCGCGTCTATTTCGCCAAAGAACTCGTGACCGATTACCCGCGGGTATTTCGCAAACGGGTTATGCCCGCGATAGATATGGCTGTCTGAACCGCAGATACCGGCGAGTTTAATTCTGACGCGGACGTCGCCTGCGTCCGGCAACGGGAGAGGACGCTCCTCAATCACCAGCGCATTCGGCTGTTGGATCACTACGCTTTTCATCATTCGCTCCTCGTTTACCAGTTCCAGAGGGTGCCGTCTTCCAGACGGGCCACCGGCAGACAGGCCGGTTCGTACGGGTATTTCGCTGCCAGCTTCTCATCAAACTCAATGCCCAGCCCTGGCTTGTCGCCCGGGTGCATATAGCCGTTATCGAAGCGCCAGCTGTGCGGGAACACTTCCAGCATCTGCTCTGAATACCCCATATACTCCTGCACGCCAAAGTTCGGTACCCACAGGTCAAAATGCAGCGCCGCGGCGTGGCAAATCGGCGACAGATCCGACGGGCCGTGTGAGCCGGTGCGCACCTGGTAGAGTGAGGCAAAGTCAGCAATGCGACGCATCCCGGTGATGCCGCCCGCATGGGTTATGGTGGCGCGGATATAGTCAATGAGCTGCTCTTCAATCAGCTGCTTGCAGTCCCAGATGCTGTTGAACACTTCCCCCACCGCAATGGGCGTGACGGTGTGCTGGCGGATCAGGCGGAAACACTCCTGGTTTTCAGCGGGAGTCGGGTCTTCCATCCAGAACAGGCGGTACTCTTCAATGCTTTTGCCGAATCGCGCCGCTTCGATGGGCGTCAGACGATGGTGCATGTCGTGAAGGAGATGTTCGTTGAAGCCGAACTGACTGCGCACTGCGTCGAACAGTTTCGGCGTGAAGTCGAGGTATTTCTCGGTGGACCAAAGCTGCTCGTCCGGCCAGTCGCCCTTGGTTGCAGGCTCATACGCCAGCCCTTTTCCTTTAGACATACCATAGGTGGTTTTCATCCCCGGCACGCCGCACTGCACGCGAATAGCCTTGAAGCCCATCTCTTTATGACGGGCATAATCTTCCAGTACGTCGTCAATCGTGTGCCCGGTGGTATGACAATAAACCATCACCCCTTCCCGGGAGGCTCCGCCCAGAAGTTGATAGAGCGGCATGTTCGCGGCTTTCGCTTTGATGTCCCACAGCGCCATATCCACGGCAGAAATCGCTGACATGGTGACCGGGCCACGACGCCAGTACGCGCCTTTATAGAAGAATTGCCAGATATCTTCGATGCGGTGCGCATCGCGGCCAATCAGCTGAGGGCACAGGTGATCTTTCAGGTAAGAGGCAACGGAAAGTTCGCGTCCGTTCAGCGTGGCATCACCCAGGCCGACAATGCCTTCATCGGTCGTAATTTTAAGGGTGACAAAGTTACGCCCCGGGCAGGTGACAAATACTTCAGCCCCGACAATCTTCATAATCCATTTCCTTACATCGCTCGTTGTGATGCAGGAAATTTACGCAACTACACTACTACCATACAAGTATAATGATCGTAAAATCAGCGGGCGATCACACTATAAGGACGCTTATGCGCGTCCCCAACCGGCCACGATGATCAACATGCCGCACAGGGCAATCAGCGCGCCTGCCCAGTCATACAGGCTTAGCCTGACGCCATCGACAACGCGCAGCCACAGCAGCGCGGTACAGACGTACACTCCGCCGTAGGCCGCATATACCCTCCCGCTGGCGGCCGGATGCAGGGTGAGCAGCCAGACAAAAAGGACCAGGGACACACCCGCCGGGATCAGCAGCAGCGCGGAAGCGCCCCGCTTTAGCCAGAGCCACGGCAAAAAGCATCCGATGATTTCACACAGCGCGGTCGCGAAAAAAAGCAGCGTCGTTTTGAACATTTTTCTCGTTTCGTGAGGATTGATTTAGACATCATACGCGATAATGCTCTCATCGTTCCCATACCTGCCGCGCGGGTATGACACCCTTTCGGATTGGTGTAGAATCCAACGGGGTAACCCGATTGTCTGCACCCGTTTAAAGGAAACGCTATGACTACATTAAGCAAACGCCTTTGTCTGACAGCCGCACTGGCGCTGTCCTCGTTCGCCTTCACCGCAACGGCATCAGCCGAAACCAGCAAACTCATCATTGAGTCTGGTGACAGCGCGCAAAGCCGCCAGAACGCCGCCATGGACAAAGAACAATGGAATGACACCCGCAGCCTGCGTCAGAAAGTGAATAAGCGCGTGGAAAAAGAGTGGGATAAAGAAGACGTCGCGTTTGATGCCCGCGACAAATGCCAGCAAAGTGCCAACGTCAACGCTTACTGGGAGCCTAACACCCTGCGCTGTCTGGATCGTCGCACTGGCCGCACGGTAGCACCGTAATGTCGATGCCGTGTGACGTAAAGCTCCGTCCGCTGGAGCGCGAAGATTTACGCTTTGTCCACCAGCTCGACAACAATGCCAGCGTGATGCGCTACTGGTTTGAAGAGCCTTACGAGGCCTTCGTCGAGCTGTCCGATCTCTACGATAAGCATATCCACGATCAGAGTGAACGCCGGTTTGTGGTGGAGTGCGAAGGTGAGAAAGCCGGGCTGGTTGAGCTGGTTGAGATCAACCATGTTCACCGTCGGGCGGAATTTCAGATCATTATTTCACCGGAGCACCAGGGGAAAGGTCTTGCGTCGCGGGCGGCAAAGCTGGCGATGGATTATGGGTTTAACGTCCTGAATCTCTACAAGCTTTACCTTATCGTCGACAAAGAGAACGAAAAAGCGATTCATATCTACCGTAAGCTCGGCTTTATGGTGGAAGGTGAACTGATCCATGAGTTCTTTATTAATGGCGAATACCGTAACACCATCCGCATGTGCATTTTCCAGCATCAGCATCTGGCCGGGCATAAATCCTCCTCCGCCAACCTGCTTAAACCCACCGCGCAGTAACCTGCGCGGTTTTATTCTTAATAATATTCAATGCTGTTTTTGATGGTGTACTTGCGCTCAATGGCAGGTTTAACGCTGTCATCGACGATAACCAGCTCGCAGCTCACCGGGTTGTTGTGGCGATCGTAATCGCAACTCTGCTTTACATTGCCCATCGGTTTATCGTTCAACAGGCTTACCGCCGTATAATCCATGCGCTTACGCAGATCTTTCGACGGCATCGATTTGACCGATAAACGCTGGTCGCCGGAGACCGTGGTTTTACCGAGCGGGTAGCCGTCGGTATCATACTGGTACTTCACTTCCATCTCTTTGCTGTGCGCGGCAACCACAAACCCGTTATCGTCGGTGTCCCACGTCAGGCCGGCAGACGGCAGTTCCGCCAGCTGACATTTTCCCTGCAACTTCACCTTCTGCTGCTGGGTTTCCGCATCGACGTAGTAGTTAGCATCCAGCACCAGCGCAACGCCCGTGTTAGCCTCCAGATCGTGCAGTTCAAGGGTATCGAAACACCCCTCCGACGACATCGTTCCGGTCACGCGTTTAGAGACTTCACCCTTATCGTTCAACAGCGTCTGGGTAAAATCTTTCACCGGCCCGCGCAGAGGGTCAAAGTCAAACTCGTTCGAAAAGCTCGCCATCTCCGGCGTAAATGACAGCGGCGCGGTGTTGTTGTCACATCCCACCAGTACCGTTGCCAGTAGCGTTATCGCTGCGTATTTATTCACATCATTTACCGTTCAGAGAGAGATACAATCATATTAGCAAATACAGCAACTTACATAACAGCACTTCATTTGACTCTTTACGCTGTATAAATCCGTCATTTGCATTGACGAGACCTGCCAAAGTGGCTACTTTGGGCGCGGAAAATTCCACATTATTATAAAATTAGATTCTTAAATTTTCGGGTTAACATCATGATTTACGACTGTTTTTTGTACTATGACGAAGATATGTTGCTCGACATCAGATTACATACGCTCGCTGATGTCGTTGACCGTTTTGTCATTGTAGAAGCAACACACTCTTTTACGGGCATACCGCGAGAATTACATTTCGATATTACGAAGTTTGCCAAATTCAGAGACAAAATTATTTACGTGCCTTTTGACGCGCAGCCTATTTTAAACAGTGCTGACAATAACCAGGTTGATGCCTGGGCAAATGAAGCAGCGCTTCGCAACTCCATTATGAATGGGTTAAAAGACGCGGCAGACGACGATCTGATTCTGGTGTCAGACGTTGATGAAATTTTCTCTCCCGAGACGGTCAGGGCCATTAATCCACGCGCGCTCTGCACGACTATTCATCAAAACGTGTTCAACTATCAGTTTAATCTTCAGGTTCACAACATGGATGGTACGCCGAGAAAATGTACCTTGCCCCGCGCGACGTCCTATTACAACCTTAAGCATTTCTTCCACGGTGAGCCTGAATCTTTCAGAAACTGGAAGCGGGCACGCAAAGATAAAAACTGGTCATGGTTTAAATGGAACTGGCTAAAAATCAATAATAAGGTTGTGAAAGATGGCGGCTGGCATTTCTCCTGGGTAATGACCCCAGAAAGAATTTCCGAAAAAATGTCTACCATTTCTCATACCGAATACGATCTGCCGGAATTTAATAACCCGGAACATATTATGAAGGTTATCACCAACGCCGAAGATATCTGGGGACGAGACCGAAAACTGGTCAGGCAAGAGGTATCAAAACGCACCCTGCCTTCTTATCTGGTAGACAATCAGCACCATTATTCGCAATTTATTTTATGACGCAGGCGGGGCTCCAGGACAATTCAGAAAGAGAGACACAAAAACAAAAGCTTACCCTAACCCTGCTATGCTTACAGTCTACACAGTGAAAAGGAGCTACAGATGAAACGGTTACCCTGGATTACCGCCCTGCTGTTAATGAGTGCTTCACCTGCTATTCTTGCGGCCCCGGACTCCTGCGAGCGCGTGAAAAGCGACATTCAGCAGAAGATTATCAACAACGGCGTACCGGAGTCTGGCTTTACCCTGAACATCGTGCCGAACGATCAGGCCGACCAGCCGGATGCGCAGGTCGTTGGGCATTGCGCCAACGATACTTTCAAAATTTTGTACACTCGTACCAGTAGCGGAAACTACCCGGTAAGCGGTGCAGGTACGCAGGAGAATGCACCCGCTGAGCCGCAATGATTTTCCCACTCAATTCCCCTGAGTTGACGAGGATTAATATTTAATACCTCTAAATAAGTAACACTCCCCCCATCATTAGCCCGGTTGTAGTCACGGGTGAAAATAATTATTAACAATGATGGGGTGAGTTATGTCCGAAGTTGAACATCACGACGGGATAAGCCGTCGAACTCTGGTTAAATCTACTGCCATAGGATCTCTGGCGCTTGCCGCCGGTGGGATCGCATTGCCTTTTGGTCTGAAAAGCGCCGCCGCCGCAGTGCAGACCGCTATTCAGCCAGCGGAAGATAAAGTCGTCTGGGGCGCCTGCTCGGTAAACTGCGGTAGCCGCTGCGCGCTGCGTCTGCACGTTCGCGATGACGAAGTCTATTGGGTTGAAACGGATAATACCGGCGAGGATGTTTACGGCAACCATCAGGTTCGCGCCTGCCTGCGAGGCCGTTCAATTCGCCGTCGCATTAATCATCCAGACCGTCTGAACTATCCGATGAAACGCGTGGGCAAACGCGGAGAAGGCAAGTTTGAACGTATCACCTGGGAAGAAGCGCTGGACACCATCGCCGCGAGCCTGAAAAGCGTGGTCGAAAAATACGGCAACGAAGCGGTCTACATTAACTACTCCTCCGGAATTGTCGGCGGCAATATCACCCGCTCCTCCCCTTACGCCTCGCTGGTGGCACGCCTGATGAACTGCTACGGCGGCTTCCTCAGCCACTACGGCACCTACAGCACCGCGCAGATCGCCTGCGCAATGCCCTACACCTACGGCAGCAACGACGGCAACAGTACATCAGATATCGAAAACACCAAACTGGTGGTGATGTTCGGCAATAATCCGGCAGAAACGCGCATGAGCGGCGGCGGGATCACTTACTACCTTGAACAGGCACGCGAACGCTCTAACGCACAGATGATCGTTATCGATCCGCGCTACACCGACACCGCCGCAGGCCGCGAAGACGAGTGGATCCCGATTCGTCCGGGCACCGATGCCGCACTGGTGGCAGGTATTGCGTGGGTGCTGATTAATGAAAACCTCGTCGATCAGCCCTTCCTCGATAAATACTGCGTAGGTTATGACGAAAAAACCCTGCCGGAAGGCGCACCTGTTAACGGTCATTACAAAGCCTATATTCTCGGCCAGGGTGATGACAAAACTGCGAAAACCCCGGAATGGGCGTCGCGCATTACAGGCATTCCTGCCGATCGCATCATTAAGCTGGCCCGTGAAATCGGTTCGGCAAAACCGGCCTACATTTGCCAGGGTTGGGGCCCGCAGCGTCAGGCCAACGGCGAGCAGACATCCCGCGCCATCGCCATGCTGCCGATCCTGACCGGCAACGTCGGCATTAACGGCGGCAACAGCGGCGCGCGCGAATCGACCTACACCATCACCATCGAACGTATGCCGCTGCCGGAAAATCCTGTGAAAACGCAAATCTCCTGCTTCAGCTGGACGGATGCCATCGTGCGTGGACCGGAGATGACCGCCCTGCGCGACGGCGTACGCGGTAAGGATAAGCTGGATGTGCCGATCAAGTTCATCTGGAACTATGCGGGTAATACCATCATCAACCAGCACTCTGATATCAACAAAACTCACGACATTTTGCAGGATGAGAGTAAGTGCGAAACGATCGTCGTTATCGACAACTTCATGACCTCGTCCGCGAAGTATGCCGATATTGTCCTGCCGGACCTGATGACCGTTGAGCAGGAAGATATCATCCCCAACGATTACGCCGGCAACATGGGATACCTGATTTTCCTCCAGCCGGTAACCGCCCCGAAGTTTGAGCGCAAACCCATCTACTGGATCATGAGCGAAGTAGCGAAACGTCTCGGACCGGATGTCTATCAGAAATTCACCGAAGGCCGTACGCAGGAGCAGTGGCTGCGCTACCTTTACGCCAAAATGGTTGCCAAAGATCCGCTGCTGCCGTCCTACGACGCGCTGAAAAAAATGGGTATTTATAAGCGCAAAGATCCAAATTGACATTTTGTGGCCTATAAAAAATTCCGTGACGATCCGGATGCCAATCCGCTGAAAACCCCGTCGGGGAAAATCGAGATCTACTCCAGCAAGCTGGCGAATATTGCAGCAACCTGGGAACTGCAAAAAGACGAAACCATCACCCCGCTACCGGTCTATACCTCAACCTTTGAAGGCTGGGACGCGCCCGAGCGCAGCAAATTCCCGTTGCAACTGTTCGGTTTCCACTTTAAAGCCCGTACCCACTCCAGCTACGGCAACGTGGATGTGCTCCAGGCCGCCTGTCGCCAGGAGGTGTGGCTTAACCCTGTAGACGCCGAGAAGCGCGGCATTAAAAACGGTGACACGGTGCGCGTGTTTAACGATCGCGGCGAAGTGCGCATTGCCGCCAAAGTCACCCCGCGCATCATGCCTGGTGTGAGCGCGATGGGCCAGGGCGCCTGGCATGACGCCAACATGAACGGCGATCGTGTCGATCACGGCTCCTGCATCAATACCCTGACCACACACCGCCCGTCACCGCTGGCGAAAGGCAATCCGCAGCACACGAACCTGGTGCAGATCGAGAAGGCATAAGGATTAACCGATGACAACCCAGTATGGATTTTTTATTGATTCCAGCCGCTGCACCGGGTGTAAAACCTGCGAGCTGGCCTGCAAGGATTACAAAGATCTGACCCCGGACGTCAGCTTCCGTCGTATTTATGAATACGCGGGCGGCGACTGGCAGGAGGATAACGGCGTCTGGCATCAGAACGTCTTCGCCTATTACCTGTCGATTGCCTGCAACCACTGCGAAGATCCGGCCTGCACTAAGGTCTGCCCGAGCGGGGCAATGCACAAGCGAGACGACGGTTTTGTGGTGGTGAACGAGGATGTCTGCATCGGCTGTCGCTACTGCCACATGGCCTGCCCGTACGGTGCGCCGCAGTATAACGCGGCTAAAGGCCACATGACCAAGTGCGACGGCTGCCACAGCCGCGTGGCGGACGGCAAAAAGCCCATCTGCGTCGAGTCCTGCCCGCTGCGCGCGCTGGACTTTGGCCCGATTGAAGAGCTGCGCAAAAAACACGGCCAGCTTGCTGCGGTCGCGCCGCTGCCGTCTGCGCACTTCACGAAGCCGAGTATTGTGATTAAACCTAACGCCAACAGCCGTCCGACGGGTGACACCACCGGCTACCTGGCAAACCCGAAGGAGGTGTGAGATGGGAAGTGGATGGCATGAATGGCCGCTGGTGATCTTCACCGTTTTCGGGCAGTGCGTGGCTGGCGCATTAATCGTGATGGGCTTCGCCTGGCTGAATGAACGTGATGACAAGGCCAGAATACGCATCGTGCGCAGCCTGTTTTTTCTCTGGCTGGTAATGGGTATTGGGTTTATGGCCTCGGTACTGCATCTTGGCTCCCCGCTGCGCGCCTTCAACTCGCTTAACCGCGTGGGAGCGTCAGCGCTGAGTAATGAGATCGCGGCGGGTTCGATCTTCTTTGCCGTGGGCGGTTTCTGGTGGCTGGTGTCGGTTATCGGTAAAATGCCCCCAGCTTTAGGCAAAATCTGGATGGTTGTCAGCCAGCTCCTGGGTGTCGTTTTTGTCTGGGCGATGACCCGGGTCTATCAGATCGATACCGTTCCGACCTGGTATACGGGCTACACCACGTTGGCCTTCTTCCTGACGATGGCTCTTACTGGCCCGATGCTGGCCGCGCTGCTGCTGCGGGTCGCAAACGTGACATACAAAGGTACCCTTGCCGCGTCTGTCAGCGTACTGGCACTCATCGCCTGCGTGGCGGTCGTCGTGTTGCAAAGCAATACGCTGGGGACGATCCAGAGTTCTATCCAGCAGGCTAACGCCCTGCTGCCGGATTATGGTTCGCTTCAGGTATGGCGCATCGCGCTGCTGGCGGCGGGTTTAGGCTGCTGGATCTGTCCACTTATTCGTCGTCAGGAACCGAAAACGCTCGGCCTGTTTGCAGGTTTCGTGCTGGTGGCTGTGGGTGAAATGATTGGCCGTGGGCTATTTTATGGTTTGCATATGACCGCAGGGTTAGCAATTGCAGGTTAACACAGGTGCGCGGGCTACCCCCGCGCACAAGTAAGGAAAGTTGTAATGAATGACGTCTCACACCGCGAATCGTTCGCGTTCAGCGCCCGGGTACTGGGCGCGCTGTTTTATTTTGCCCCTGACAGCGAGCAGACCGCACCGCTGGTGAGTGCCCTGACCGCAGGTGACTGGGTGCAGGACTGGCCGCTGGCGCAGGAAAGCCTGCAGCCCGTGGCCAGTATGTTTAAGAACCCGTCGGACGAAGCGTTGAAAGACGCCTGGCAGCGTCTGTTTATTGGCCCGTATGCCCTGCCCGCCCCCCCGTGGGGCTCCGTCTGGCTCGATCGCGAGTCCGTGCTGTTTGGCGATTCGACCCTTGCATTGCGCCAGTGGATGCGTGAAAACCATATCGCCTTTGAGATGCAGCAGAATGAGCCGGAAGATCACTTCGGAACGTTGCTGATGCTGGCGGCATGGCTTGCCGAGAACGGTCGCGACACAGAACGCGACCAGCTTATGGCCTGGCATCTGCTGCCGTGGAGCACGCGTTTCCTTAGCGTATTCGTTGAAAACGCGGCCCATCCGTTCTATACGGCGCTGGGTAAACTTGCCCAGCTGACGCTGGCAGAATGGCAGTCCACTTTGCTGATCCCGATTGCAGAAAAAACGCTGTACCGTTAGCAGCTCCTGGCTTGTACATCCGTTGTGTAAGCCAGGTTCGGACATTTTTGCTGCAACGCAGATCCGGAACTGCTATACTGTATATAATTACAGTGCTGGAGGTGCAAATGGCTGTTGAAACAAAATTCGTGGTCGTAAGAAAAGGTGAAGAGAAAATGACTTTTGCCAGTAAGAAAGAGGCTGACGCTCACGACAAACTGCTCGACATGGCAGAAGCGTTCACCGACTGGCTGCTGCAAAGCGGAATGCAGATGGATGAAACGCAGGCGGAAAACCTTGGTCTGTATCTTGCCGAACAGAAAGAGTCCGTGCAGCATATCCTGCGTACCAGCAAGCTTCCCGAGCTCAATGCTGCAACGGATAAAACAGCGCCAGAGGCGGATAGCAGCAAAAAAATCCGGGCCGTCAAAGCCGCCTGATCGTCAGAACGACTCATCACCTGTCCTGCTGCCGCGGGCCGGAAACGGCTCGCGGCTTAATAGTGCGGTAAATTATCACACAACTCTTGCAACTCGTTGATTAGTCTGGCCACATGGAAACCATCACAGACAGAATGATGAACCTGAACGGCGAAAGGCAACAAGACTTTTCCATCCTGGTTAAAGTATTTTCCAAACGTGAACATGGGCGCAAAAAAGTTCTGCATGTTAGCCACGTTGATATTAAAACTGGTAAAACTGACCCACGGAATATCCGATATGAAGAATATATTTTCCCGGTACTCTTCTTTAGGCCAGTAGGCAAGATTATCACCATAGCGAGAAACGTCTTCTGCATAAACGTTCTGAAAGTGATGAATATTCCCGTCGAAGTGACTCCATAATGATGAAAACGTCTCCGTCTCTTTATGGAAAAGGGTATAGCTGGGATGCACCTCATTCCATATTACAAGCTCATTATCCTTCATAGCCATACGGAACTCAGAATGGCGGTTAACGACTGTCGAAATAAGGGAAATAATCGAAGGATAAAATTTCCAGCCAACCTGTTTGATATGTTTCAGCAGCGCAGTGATATCCAGCTGAACCGTTTGGTTAATCGTGCATTGAGCAAAGCTCTGAAAGACTTCAAAATGTTCTTTCCTTGCCCAACTCGATAAGTCTACAGCCGTATATTCTGGCGTTATTTTTGTCATTTCTTTGCCTTAATTAAGCAGCGCTATATAAAATAGTAGCGTACCACAAACCCAGGAGCTGTATAGACCGTCGAGCAGAGGCTGCCTTAAATTTTCAACGTATCAATAACCGCTCTCAGCGCCGGGGACACGTTGCGGTGCGGATAATAGAGGTAAAGCCCTTCCATCCGCAGGCTGTAGCGCTGTAAGACGCGTATAAGCGTGCCACGCTCCAGATCGTCAGACACCAGCTCAACCGGGACATAGGCCAGCCCGAGTTCCAACCGGGCCGCTTCGGCCTCCATGTAGCTGTCGGAAAAGGCCCATTGCCCCTCAGGCCGGTGCGTAACTCGCTTCCCGTCCTGAACAAGCTCCCATTGATAGTGGTTACCGTCGGCAAACTGGTAGGCAATGCAGGGATGAGCATCCAGATCGGCGGGCGTCTGCGGGAAACCATAGCGCCGAAAATGCGCCGGGGCGGCAACCACAGCCATCTCCATATCGGGCGTGATGCGCACCGCAATCATTCCTTGTCCCACCTCCGGCCCCAGCCGGACGCCCGCGTCGAATCGCTCGGCAATGATATCCACGAACCGGCTCTCATTCATCAATTCCAGACGGATATCCGGGTAACGCTGTTTGAAGATAGCGAGCTTTGGCAGCAGACATTTCTCGATGGCGTGCTGGCTGGCATTAATGCGCACCGTGCCGGACGGCGTCTGGCGATAATGCGCCAGTCTGGTCAACCCGGTATCAAGCGCATCAAAGGCGGAGCCGGCGGTCTGGTAAAGCTGTTCCCCGGCGTGTGTCAGCGACAGCTTGCGCGTAGTGCGCACCAGAAGCTGAACGCCCAGCCGCTCCTCCAGCTCGCGAACCGATCGGCTGATCCCGGATTGCGCCAGCCCGAGCCGCTGTGCGGCTGCCGTGAAGCTTCCCTCCCGCACCACCTGGATAAAGAGATACAGCTCATTATAGTTTTCCCGCTTCGCCATCATGCCTCGTCAATTCATAACAAAATGATATTAATCCTAGCAGCTTTTGGCCTCTAATCAGCACTATTTCTGCTAACTATAATGGCCTCATTACAACAACACACGGTACCTCTTATGAAAACATTCACCCAAAAACTGCCCGTTGCGCTGCTGTTATGCGCATCATTAAGTGGAGTGACAACAATGAGTTATGCAGAAACGCTAAATCCTAACGCCCCCGTTTCGATGGTGACAACCTGGGATAAAACCTTCGCCGAGAGCAATAAAGTCAACCACCGCAAAGTGACGTTCCAGAACCGGTACGGGATCACTCTGGTGGGCGATCTGTACATTCCCAGGAACCACGGCGACCAGAAACTGGCGGCGATAGCCGTCAGTGGGCCGTTCGGTGCGGTTAAAGAACAATCCAGCGGTCTGTACGCCCAGACTCTGGCTGAGCAGGGGTTCGTGGCCCTGGCCTTCGATCCATCCTACACGGGGGAAAGTGGCGGCCAGCCGCGTAACGTTGCCTCCCCTGACATCAACACCGAAGACTTTAGCGCCGCTGTGGATTTCCTGGGGTTACAGAAAGAAGTCGACCGTAACCGTATCGGCATTCTTGGTATCTGCGGCTGGGGCGGTATGGCGCTGAACGCGGCATCCATGGATACCCGCGTGAAGGCGGTCGCCACCAGCGTAATGTACGATATGAGCCGCGCGATGGGTCACGGCGTGGGCAACGGGAAAGATCGCTATTCAGCGGCCGATCGTCGGGCCGTGTTGCAGTATTTGAACGCGCAGCGCTGGAAAGATGCTGAAAGCGGCACTTTCGCCCATGGCGGCCACGATATTAATGTCGATGAGAATGGCAAGGTGACGGCGGCCGAGCGCATTCTGCCGGAAGCACTGCCCACCGATCCGCATCCGGTACTGAAAGAGTTCTATGATTACTACCGTATGCCGCGCGGTTTCCATGCCCGTTCCGTAAACTCCACCGGCGCGTGGACTGCGACCATGCCGTTATCCTTTATGAATATGCCGCTGTTGAGCTATGCCGGGGAGATCACTATCCCAACGCTGATTGTGACCGGTGAAAACGCACACTCTCGTTATTTTGCGGAGGATGCGTTCAAGGCCGTCGGCAGCAAAGAGAAAGAGCTGGTGATTGTTCCCGGTGCAAACCATGTTGATCTCTACGATAACGTCGCAGGAAAAATCCCGTTCGCGCAGTTTGAGCAGTTCTTCAAAACCAGTCTGAAATAACACTCTAAGCCCCCGGAAATCACGGGGGCATCTCTTCTCATCGTCGTGAATGACACCTATGTCTACACTGAATCAAATCCCATCCCGCTACAGCGAGCATGCACACTGGGACAGTATTTTTGCCCGTCAGTCTGCTCGTGGCATCTGCAATAAGGCATTATATTAACAGGGTTATTTTATTTAATTACAAAACCTCGAATACCTCCCGTTGAAATAATAATTAAGCAATATCCTGGTCAGTCGGCGACATCGCTTTGTTAGCTTGAGAAGTCAGGCAAAGCTCAAACTGGAGGTATTCTTTGCTGATTAAATTAAAGAAAGAACGAACGCATCTGGAGGATCGTCGTCTTGCACTCTGGCTGGCGACCTCCGCGGGACTGCTGAATGCCATTGCGCTGGGCGCGTTCGGCTTTTTCCCCTCTCATATGACGGGTAATACATCGCAGTTATCCAGCGAAGTTTCCTCCACCGATCTCAGTGATATTCTTTTTTTTGGCGCCATTATTCTGTCGTTTGTCACTGGCGCCATTGTTGCGCGGATTATTGTTATCTGGGGAATTATCCATAACGTCAGGCTGATATTCAGCCAGGTTTTATTTGTTGAAGGGCTATTACTTGCGGGGGTATCCCTTTATGAAATGTATTTTCACTCCTTCGCCACGAATCAGGAGATTATTCTTTTCCTGTGCGGTTTGATGGGAATTCATAACTCCACCTCAACTCAGCTTTCCGGCGGTCGGGTGAGATCCACGCACATTACCGGTACGCTGACCGATGCCGGCATTTCGCTGGCCTCCGTTATGGTCGCCATGCTGCGCCGGGATTATTCCAAAGACACGGCCGCGCAAAAGAGCCAGCTCAAAACCCATTTAACCACCGTTTTCTCGTTTATTACCGGCGGGATTGCGGGGCTGATCCTCTTCAGAGAGTTTGGATTCCACGCGATGCTGGCACTGGGCCTGATGCTGGTGTTTATCGCCGCCTTTTCAATCGTTCGTATCTCGTGGCGCGTTCGAAAGGTACGCGCCGCGCTTAGTCGATAGGGTGATCAGCACGCCTCAAGTGACGTTGTCACTTGAGGCGTGCTTCTTTAAGACTATTCTGCCTTCCCACTGACAGCCCTTACGCCATAAGGCTTAACTCAGGTTGTCACTAATTTCATAGGGTTACTGTTTTACCCCCTTTGCTGGAACCCTTCCGTTTCGCTTGCTATAGGTGAAGTACCCCTGCCGAAACATGGCATAACAACAGGCAACCGCAACAGGTGGTTGCTATAACGCATGCGCACAGGGAGACACACCGCAATGCACCCATTACTTAAACGTTCGCTGCTTTTTGTCGGCGCGATTATCGTGGTCCTCGCTCTCCTCACCTGGGGAATTGGACTGGAGACGATTAAGGCGCGCCAGGTTGACCTGCTCTACCTCGGTCAACAACACCTGATTCTGGTCTTTTCATCAATGTTCTTTGCCCTGCTGGTGGGCATTCCAAGCGGTATTCTGCTGAGCCGTCCAGCGGCACGGGGTATCGCCGAATACGTGATGCAAATCTTTAACGTGGGCAACACCCTGCCGCCGCTGGCCGTTCTGGCGCTGGCGATGGTGGTGATTGGCATCGGTGATAAACCGGCCATTATCGCCCTCTTTCTCGCTTCTTTGCTGCCAATTGTGCGTAACACCTATGCCGGGCTGTGCTCTGTTCCCGCGTCGTTGCTGGAAGCGGCAAACGGCATCGGCATGACCAAATGGCAGCGCCTGCATCAGGTCGAAATTCCTAACGCCTGGCCGGTGATGCTTTCCGGTATTCGCATTGCCACTGCGATTAACGTCGGTACCGCACCGCTGGCATTCCTGATTGGCGCCAGCAGCTACGGCGAGCTGATTTTCCCGGGGATCTATCTGAATGACTTCCCGACGCTGATCCTGGGCGCGGCGGCCACCGCCCTGTTCGCCCTGATTCTGGATACGCTGCTGGCGGCACTGGGTCGACTACTGAGCCCGCATCTCGCGCGATAATTATAACAAGGAGCTTCTATGAGACTGTTTTCCGGCCTGACGGCGCTGTGCGCCGCCGCGCTCTTCACCAGCCAGGCGCTCGCCGCGCCGCTGATCCTGGCAACAAAGAGCTTTACCGAGCAGCACATTCTCTCGGCCATGACCGTACAGTATCTGCAAAAGAAAGGATTTCAGGTGCAGCCGCAGACTAATATTGCGACGGTGATTTCTCGTAACGCGATGATCAACAAGCAGATTGATATGACCTGGGAGTACACCGGCACGTCGCTGATCATCTTCAACCATATCAACAAACGCATGTCGCCGCAGGAGTCATACGAGACGGTGAAACGCCTCGACGCAAAGCACGGTCTGGTGTGGCTTAAACCTGCCGATATGAACAATACCTATGCCTTTGCCATGCAGCGCAAGCGCGCCGAGGCTGAACATATCAATACCATGTCTGAGATGGTGGCAAAGATTGAGCAGATCCGTAAAACCGATCCAGATAACAACTGGCTGCTGGGCCTTGACCTGGAATTTGCCGGGCGTAGCGACGGGATGAAACCGTTGCAGGCGGCCTACAACATGGAGCTGGACCGCCCGCAGATCCGCCAGATGGATCCGGGGCTGGTCTATAACGCGGTGCGCGACGGGTTTGTCGATGCCGGGCTGATCTACACCACCGACGGGCGCGTGAAGGGCTTCGATCTTAAAGTGCTGGAAGACGATAAAGGCTTCTTCCCGAGTTACGCCGTGACGCCAGTTGTTCGAAAAGACACGCTGGAGGCTAACCCGGGGCTGGAGGAGGCGCTGAACACCCTCTCAGCCCAGCTCAACAACGACGTTATCACCGAACTGAATAAAAAGGTGGATATCGACCATCAGTCACCGCAGCAGGTCGCCCGTGATTTCCTGCGTAGCAAACAGTTGCTGTAGGAGGCGCTATGGAGACGATTCACTATATTCTCGACAACTGGGACTATCTCTTAACCCTGACGCTGCAACACCTCTGGCTGGTGGCACTCGCCGTGGGCCTGGCGATTGTTATTGGCGTGCCGCTGGGTATTTTAATTGTCCGCCATAAATGGCTGGCAACGCCGGTGCTGGGGATTGCCACCATTGTGCTCACCATCCCGTCAATTGCGCTTTTCGGCCTGATGATCCCGCTCTTTTCGCTGATCGGTCAGGGCATTGGCGCCCTGCCCGCGATTACGGCGGTGTTCCTCTATTCACTGCTGCCGATTGTGCGCAACACCCACACGGCGCTCGACAGCCTGCCACCCGGCCTGCGCGAAGCGGGACGCGGCATCGGCATGACCTTCTGGCAGCGTCTGCGCTGGGTGGAGATCCCGATGGCGCTGCCGGTCATTTTTGGCGGCATCCGCACCGCCGTGGTGATGAACATCGGCGTCATGGCGATTGCTGCCGTGATTGGCGCGGGCGGTCTGGGCCTGCTGCTGCTTAACGGTATTGGCGGGAGTGATATTCGTATGTTAATTGCGGGCGCGCTGATGATTTGTCTTTTAGCGATTGTGCTCGACTGGTTGCTGCACCGTTTGCAGGTGGTACTGACTCCGAAGGGGATTCGATAATGATAAAACTGGAAAACCTCACCAAACAATTTTCACAGAAGCACGGCCAGACGTTTAAGGCCGTCGACAACGTCAATCTGAACGTGCCTGAAGGGGAAATGTGCGTGCTGCTCGGCCCGTCCGGCTGCGGGAAAACCACTACCCTGAAGATGATTAACCGTCTCATTACGCCAAGCAGCGGGACGATCCTGATTAACGGCGAAGACACCAGCGGGATGGACACCGTGACCCTGCGCCGCAACATTGGCTACGTGATCCAGCAGATTGGCCTGTTCCCGAACATGACTATCGAAGAGAACATTACCGTCGTGCCGCGCATGCTGGGCTGGGACAAAGCGCGCTGTAAATCCCGTGCCGAGGAGCTGATGGATATGGTGGCAATGGATCCACATAAATTCCTTCACCGCTATCCGCGCGAAATGTCCGGCGGTCAGCAGCAGCGTATCGGCGTCATCCGCGCGCTGGCAGCGGATCCTCCAGTCCTGCTGATGGATGAACCATTCGGCGCGGTTGACCCGATTAACCGTGAGGTGATCCAGAACCAGTTCCTGGAGATGCAGCGCAAGCTGAAAAAGACCGTGATGCTGGTGAGCCACGATATTGACGAAGCGCTGAAGCTGGGCGACCGTATTGCCGTCTTCCGTCAGGGGCGTATTGTTCAGTGCGCCAGCCCGGACGAGCTGCTGGCGAAACCCGCCAATGAGTTTGTCGGCTCGTTTGTTGGTCAGGACCGGACGTTGAAACGCCTGCTGCTGGTATCCGCGGGCGACGTCACCGACCAGCAGCCGACGATTACGGTACGCGAATCGACGCCGCTGCCAGAGGCCTTCGCCACCATGGATGACAACGATATTCGCGCCATTACCGTGGTTGATGATCTCGGCAAACCGCTGGGCTTTGTGAAGCGCCGCGAAGCGCGTAATGCCAGCGGCAGCTGCGGTGATATTCTGCATCCGTTCCGCATGACAGGTAAGGCCGAGGATAACCTGCGCGTGGTGCTTTCTCGCCTGTATGAGAGCAACACCAGCTGGATGCCGATTGTGGACGAGGACGGACGCTATAACGGCGAGATATCCCAGGATTATATTGCGGAGTATTTGAGTTCCGGGCGTACGCGCCGGGCGTTGAATATTCATAGCGAGAGTTAAGCATTCAGGCCGGGTACTGCCCGGCCTTTTTCCGCACGCATACCTTTTGCTAACCTCACGTTTTCCCGCCACAATATCGTATCGTCCCCGTTAATCACGACTTCATGCAACGTCTTCACGCATACCCCGACATCCGCGCGATGTTTCGCCGTCTCCTGATTGCTACCGTCACCGGCGTGCTGGCAGCGCTGGCCGTTGCGGTGTTCCGCCACAGCATGTATCTGCTGGAGTGGTTGTTTCTCAGCAACGAAAGCGGAAGCCTGGTGAACGCCGCTGCCGCGTTATCGCCCTGGCGGCGGGCGCTGACGCCTGCGCTGGGTGGTCTGGCCGCGGGAGTGCTGCTGTGGGGATGGCAACGCATGACGGCACAACGTCCCCACGCCCCGACCGATTATATGGAGGCGCTGGAGACGGGTGATGGCCAGTTTGATTACGGCGCCAGCCTGGTGAAATCCCTCGCCTCGTTGCTGGTGGTCGCCAGCGGCAGCGCCATCGGCCGGGAAGGCGCCATGATCCTGCTTGCCGCCCTCGCTGCCTCCTTTTTTGCACAACGTTGTACGCCGAAATCCGAATGGAAACTGTGGATCGCCTGCGGTGCTGCCGCCGGGATGGCCAGCGCCTATCATGCGCCGCTGGCGGGCAGCCTGTTTATCGCAGAGATCCTGTTTGGCACGCTGATGCTGGCCTCCCTCGGCCCGGTGGTGATTGCCGCTGTGGTGGCCCTGCTAACCACGCGCCTGTTAAGTCCCGGCGCGAATACACTTTATGATGTCCATCTCAGCGAGATGCTTACGGCGGTGGATTATTTCCTGATCGTTGGCGTGGGTCTGCCGGCTGGCGTTTGCGGCCCGCTGCTGATGTGGCTGATGGCGGCCAGCCACAGGCTGTTTCTGCGTCTCAAACTTTCACCGCCGTGGCAGCTGGCGCTGGGGGGTCTGATCGTCGGGCTGCTGTCGCTGCTGACGCCGAAGGTATGGGGGAATGGCTACAGCGTGGTTCAGGCGTTTTTGCAGTCGCCGCCGTTGCTGTCGGTAATTGCCGGCGTCTTTTTCTGCAAGCTCCTGGCGGTGCTGGCAAGCAGCGGGTCCGGCGCACCGGGAGGCGTGTTTACGCCAACCTTGTTCGTTGGTATGGCAACGGGAATGCTGTTTGCGCAGATCTTTGCGCTGTGGTTTCCTGGCTCTGAGACGGCGATCCTGCTTGGGCTGGCAGGAATGGCGACGCTGCTCGCCGCCACAACGCATGCGCCAATCATGTCGGCCTTGATGGTATGTGAGATGACCGGGCAGTATTTTTTACTTCCCGGTTTGCTGGTTGCCTGTGTTGTGGCGTCGGTATTGTCGAGAACGCTACGCCACGACTCGATCTACGGCCAGCATACCGCCGAAAGCCGAGAGATCGATATAGTGCGCTAATTCGCGCTGCTCGGCGCGGGGCAGATAAGGCAGTTCGCCTGCCAACGGGCCAGGCAGCTTTTTGCTCAGCACGTCGATGATTTCTGCGTAGTGCGCAAGGCCCGGGTTAATACGGTTCGCCACCCAACCAATCAGTGGCAGGCCGTCATTAGCGATAGCCTGCGCCGTCAGCAAGGCATGGTTGATGCACCCTTCCTGAATGCCCACGACCATAATCACCGGCAGCTGCTCCTGCACCACCCACTCGGAAAGGGGACGTAAATCGTTCATCAGGCTGCGCCAGCCACCGGTCCCTTCAACGACAACGTGATCAACCTTTTCACTCAGATTTGCCAGGCCATCAGAAAGCAGACTGTAGTTGATAAGCCCACTGTGAGCGACGCTGCTTTCCTCTTCGCTTAACGCGATGGGATTGACGGCATCATAAGGCAGTTCCAGAGACGAGACGCTTTGCAGAACCAGGGCGTCCTTATTGCGCAGCCCTTCTGGCGTCTCTTTACTGCCTTTTGCTACCGGCTTGTATCCTGCAACGCGTTTACCGCTTGCCGCCAGGGCCTGAAGTAACGCGCGGGATACGACGGTCTTCCCGACAGACGTATCCGTACCAGTAATAAAGAAACGCTTAAGCATGACTCATTCCACCTCTTGGGTATGCTTCAAAAAATATAAACCAGGTAAATAATTCAGTGGGGAAAGTCTACGGGAAGCGTGCGCTACCCGGCTTGAGATAGCGCAATTTTTCGTACATCTATGGAAAAGAGTTAGCCCTGAAGCAAACGAATCAGTAACGAGCCGTTGTACATCGCATCTTTTACCAGCGCGGCGCCAGCCATCGTACCCTGGTTGGAAAATTGCGTACTTTCGACCACGATGTTTTTACTGTACGCGGGAAGCGCCTGCTGGTTGATGCAGGCGGAAATTGCCGGAAAGAGGATATCCGCCGCCTGGCTGAGCGGGGAGCCGATCAGTATTTTTTGCGGGTTAAACAGGTTCACCATAATGGCCAGAATGCGCCCGACATTATTGCCCACGCCGGTAATGATGTCCTTCGCCAGCAGATCGCCCTGCCTTGCCGCAGTGCACAATGCCTCGACGCTCAACGGTTGACCGTGCAGCGTGGAGCTCATTGACTGGCTGAGCCGCACCTGCGCCAGCTCCAGCACGCTTTCAACGCTGGCAATTGTCTCCAGACAGCCATGGTTACCGCAGTAGCAGCGTTTTCCGTACGGATCGACCTGCGTATGGCCAATCTCCACCAGGCTACTGCTGCCAGCATGCAACAGACGCCCGTCGGTGATCACACCTGCGCCAACGTTATGATCAATCACCACCTGAATCACGTCGCGCGCGCCCCGGGAAGCGCCAAACAACGCCTCCGCCATCGTCCAGGCGCTGATATCATGCTGAATGTAGACCGGCACACCGGTGTGGTTTTCCAGCACGTCGCCCAGCGGCATCTCTTTGACGTTTTCATAAAACGGCATGCGGTGCACAATGCCATTTTCGGTATCAATAATTCCCGGCAGGGTGATCGCAATCGCCGTTAAACGTTCAAGGCGCTGCTGGTGACGAATAAAGAACTGGTCGATGTGGGTCAGAATGGCATCGAGAAGTGGTTGCTCTGCATCGAGCGGGAGGTCCAGCCGGTCTTCCACCACCAGCTTGCTGCTGAGGTCGCGCAGCGCGAGGAAGATTTCCCCGCGGCTAATTCGCAGCGACAGGTAGTGCCAGGCTTCCGTTTCCACCACCAGCCCTACCGCCGGACGGCCACGGCTGCCCGGCTCCTGAATTTCTGTCTCCTGAACCAGATGGGCTTCCAGCATTTCGCGGACAATCTTGGTAATACTGGCGGGTGCCAGTTGTGCCAGGCGCGAAAGATCGATACGCGAAACCGGACCCAGCTGATCAATCAGGCGATAAACGGCGCCCGCGTTGGTCTGCTTGATCTGATCGATATGCCCTGGCTGACTATCAGCAACCACCTCGTACTCCCTTATTTTCGAGCTTCGAAATAAACTGAGGGCTATGGTGAAGCACTTCAATGGCTGACGTCAAATTTTTACTTAGCCATGTGATTTACTGCACATTTTCGCCCGCTTTTCCCTATAAATAACGCCCGTGAGAAGCGGTAATTAATTGTTCTTTGAAACGCTGTGCCGCATGGCTCTGTTCATGATGTTTAGACCACACCAGCCACATCTCCGAGATCGCATCCTGCTCGGCAATATTCACCCAGCGCATTTCCGGCAGTTGTACCCGTTTAAACGAGGCCGGAAGAATCGACACGCCAAGTCCTGCGGCAACGAGACCAATGATCGTCATGGCTTCCCCCACTTCCTGCGCGATAGTCGGGACAAGGCCATATCGCCGCATCAGACCAAGAATATCGTCATACAATCCGGTACCCACCTGTGGGTCAAAAAAGACAAAGGGTTCTTTCGCCAGTTCAGCCAGCGTGACGCTATGCTGCGCGGCGAGCGGGTGATCCCGGGGGATCATCGCCATCAGCGGTTCGCGGAGGATCACCTGCCACGCCAGGGTATCAGGCAACTGCGTGTTACGCATTAGCCCCAGGTCGAGCGATCCTTCATTAAGCGGCGATATTTGCTCCCGGGTATTGATTTCGCGCGTCTGAATATGCACATCCGGAAAGTTACTGCGAAACGAGGATAGCGTTTGTGAAACAGCGCTGATGAAGGGGGCCGACGAGGTAAACCCGATGCGCAGCTCTCCCGTCTCCCCGAGATGAAGCCGTTCCGCTCTGGCGGCGGCGTCCACCACCATACTCAGGATCTGTCGGCTATCGGCGAGAAACTGTTTTCCCGCCGCCGTCAGGCTCACGCTGCGGTTGGTTCGCGCCAGCAAACGCGCCCCAACCTGCTGCTCAAGGATCTGGATCTGTTGGCTCAGCGGTGGCTGGCAGATATTCAGCCTTGCCGCAGCACGACCAAAATGGAGCTCTTCAGCGACGGCGACAAAATAGCGCAGATGGCGCAGCTCGATATTCATATTTTTAAAGTATCATTTGAGATTATTAATATATTAGACAGATTATTTACATTTTCCTACCCTAATCTTGTGGTCATACCCGTCACCAGAAACCACGGGGAAGTTTAAGCAAGGATTATGTGTGAGCCGTACAACGACCGTTGATATCGCGCCGGCCAGCGACATTGATGATTTACCCGCAGTACCGCAGCCGGTTCAGTTTATAAAACGTGGTACCCCCCAGTTTATGCGCGTCACGCTGGCGCTCTTTTCAGCGGGTCTCGCCACTTTCGCCCTGCTCTACTGCGTTCAGCCGATCCTGCCGGTCCTGTCGCATGAATTTGGCGTGTCGCCAGCCAGCAGCAGTATTTCGCTCTCCATTTCAACCGGGATGCTGGCGATCGGTCTGCTGTTCACCGGGCCACTTTCAGATGCCATCGGGCGTAAGCAGGTCATGGTAACGGCGTTAATGCTGGCCTCCGTGTGTACCTTGCTGTCCACCATGATGACCAGCTGGCACGGCATTCTGGTCATGCGCGCGCTGATTGGGTTATCTCTCAGCGGCGTGGCGGCGGTCGGGATGACCTATCTCAGCGAGGAGATCCACCCGAGTTTCGTGGCCTTCTCCATGGGGCTGTACATCAGCGGGAACTCTATCGGCGGGATGAGCGGACGCCTGCTCAGCGGTGTGTTTACCGATTTCTTTAACTGGCGCATTGCGCTGGCCGTAATCGGCTGCTTCGCCCTCGCTTCGGCGCTAATGTTCTGGAAAATCCTGCCGGAATCGCGCCATTTCCGCCCGACTTCCCTGCGTCCGAAAACACTGTTTATCAACTTCCGTCTGCACTGGCGCGACAAAGGTTTGCCGCGACTGTTTCTGATGGGATTCCTGCTGATGGGGTCATTTGTCACGCTGTTTAACTATATTGGCTACCGGCTGATGCTTTCACCTTGGCATCTTAGCCAGGCATTGGTGGGTTTGCTCTCTGTGGCGTATCTCACCGGAACATGGAGTTCGCCAAAAGCGGGCGCCATGACCGCGCGCTTCGGCCGTGGTCCGGTGATGCTGGTGTCCACAGCCGTGATGCTGTTCGGACTGCTGATGACGCTTGTCTCTTCCCTGTGGCTGATTTTTGCCGGAATGCTGCTCTTCTCTGCGGGATTCTTTGCCGCGCATTCTGTTGCCAGCAGCTGGATTGGCCCACGCGCTCGCCGCGCCAAAGGTCAGGCTTCGTCTCTGTATCTGTTCAGTTACTATCTCGGTTCCAGCATTGCCGGGACTCTCGGCGGGGTGTTCTGGCATAACTACGGCTGGAACGGCGTGGGCGGATTTATCGCGCTGATGTTGTGTGCGGCACTGCTGGTGGGCGCGAGCCTGCATAAACGACTGCATTAACATTCAGCCCTCTTCGTGTTTAAATCGAGCCGATGCTAATTTTTGTCATCGGCTGATTCAGACACGAGGACTTCATGAAAAACAATAACTATCAACAACTCACCCGCACCTTCCAGCGTCTCTCCCGCTTCTCTCACCTCTCCTCCATCGCCAGCTGGGACATGTTTACCATGATGCCGCCCGGCGGCAGCGCCGCGCGCGGTGAAGCGCTGGCGGAGATGAGCGTCCTGCAACATCAGATCCTGACCGATAAAAAAGTGGGTGAATGGCTGGCGGCGGCGGCAGAAGAAGATCTGAACGACGTTGAGCAGGCCAACCTGCGTGAAATGACGCGCCACTACCAGCAGGCCACTTTACTGCCGGAATCGCTGGTGGAGGCCAAATCGCTGGCGGGCAGCAGGTGTGAACACGCCTGGCGTACTCAGCGTCCGGCCAACGACTGGCAGGGCTTTTCAGCCAACCTGAAAGAGGTGGTGAAGCTCAGTCGTGAAGAGGCCCGCCTGCGCGCCGAGGCTAAAGGCTGCACGCCTTACGACGCGCTGCTGGATATCTTTGAACCCGACATGACCAGCGCTCGCCTGGATGTGCTGTTCGGCGATCTGAAGTCCTGGCTGCCGGAGCTGCTGGCAAAGGTTGTGGAAAAACAGGCTCAGCGATCGTTCGTTCCGCCACAGGGTCCCTTCCCCACCGCCACCCAGCGCGAGCTGGGCCTGGAAGCGATGAAAATGCTTGGCTTCGATTTTAACGGCGGTCGTCTGGACGTTAGCGCCCACCCGTTTTGCGGCGGCGTGCCGGAAGATGTGCGTATCACCACGCGTTACGATGAAGATGAACTGCTCAGCGCGCTTTTCGGTGTGATCCACGAAACCGGACATGCCCGCTACGAGCAAAACCTTCCGCGAGCGTGGGCCGGCCAGCCCGTTGCGTTGGCGCGCTCTACGGCGATCCATGAATCCCAAAGTCTGTTCTTTGAAATGCAGCTGGGCCGCAGTGAAGCTTTCCTGAAGCATCTGCTTCCGGTGGTCCATGCCCGTTTCGGCAGCCAGGCGGCATTCAGTGAAGAGAATTTTATTGCCTGGAACCAGCGCGTGAAGCCGGGCTACATCCGCGTTGATGCAGATGAAGTGAGCTATCCGGCGCATGTGGTGCTGCGCTATGAGATTGAGCGCGCGCTGATCAATGGCGAAATTGAAGTGGATGATATCCCCGCGTTATGGGATGAGAAAATGCAGGCCTGGCTTGGATTATCCACCAAAGATAACTACCGCAACGGCTGTATGCAGGACATCCACTGGACCGACGGCGGTTTTGGCTACTTCCCGTCTTACACGCTGGGGGCTATGTATGCGGCACAGCTGTTCCATGCCGCCAAAACTGCGCTGCCCGGGTTGCAGGCATCCATTGCCGGGGGCGACTTCTCGGCGCTGTTTGACTGGCTGCGTCAGAATATCTGGCAGCACGGCAGCCGTTTCAGCACGTCGCAGCTCATCACCCAGGCCACAGGTGAAGATCTGAATATCCGCTACTTCCGCGAACACCTGACGTCCCGCTACCTGTAAACGAACGCGCCGGGGGCCACCCCGGCGTTGTACATATGGTTACACGCCGATACCAATCACTCACGGAAACCCCGAATTTACAGGGATATAGTTATTTCAACGGCCCCGCAGTGGGGTTAAATGAAAAACCAAATTCGAGGGTATGAAAATGAAAAAAGTATTAGCTCTGGTTGTTGCCGCTGCTATGGGTCTTTCTTCCGCTGCATTCGCGGCTGAAACTACCGCCACCGCAGCGCCTGCGGCATCCACCGCTGCTCCGGCCAAAACGGTTCACCATAAAAAACATCACAAAGCGGCTAAACCAGCGGCAGAACAGAAAGCGCAGGCCGCGAAAAAGCATCACAAAAAAGCGGCAAAACCTGCGGTAGAGCAGAAAGCCCAGGCGGCTAAAAAGCATCACAAAAAAGCGGCAAAACCTGCGGTAGAGCAGAAAGCCCAGGCGGCTAAAAAGCATCACAAAAAAGCGGCAAAACACGAAGCGGCTAAACCTGCTGCACAGCCAGCAGCGTAAGAGTACAAGCTTAACCGTGCCCTTCGGGGCACGTTGGTAAACCGGCGCTGAACGGGATTGCGGTCAGCGCCGTTTTTTTATCCGGAGGGCGTATGCTGCGGCGCTATCGGTTTGAGTTCATTCTTATCCTGCTAATTTTATGCGCGCTCATCGCCAGCCACTTTTATCTTTCCTGAATGTAGCACGCTGATTTTACTCCCACTTTCTCGCCGTCGCGTCTATAGTATTTTCATAGGGTTCACTTTTAATAATCATAATTACCCCCACCAGAGTGTGATATGCGTAAATCTGTTGTGTTGTTACTGGGAACGTTTAGCCTTTTTGCTGGCTTTTCACATGCGGATGAGGGCGACGATGACGCCATCAGCGCCAAAGAGGTAAAGACGCTGTTTTTTGGTCATGACGATCGTACGCGTGTCACCGATCCTACCGAAGCGCCCTGGGATGCCATCGGGCAACTGGAAACCGCCAGCGGCAATCTATGTACCGCAACTCTCATAACGCCACGCCTTGCGCTGACGGCGGGTCATTGCCTGTTAATGCCGCCCGAAGGCAAACCGGATAAAGCGATCGCCCTGCGCTTTGTCTCGCAGAAAGGGATTTGGCGCTACGAAATTCACGGTATTGAGGGGCGGGTGGATCCGTCGCTCGGGAAACGCCTGAAACCGGATGGCGATGGCTGGATTGTGCCGCCCGGGGCGGCCTCCTGGGATTTCGGGCTGATCGTTTTACGTTATCCGCCGTCCGGGATCGCTCCGCTACCGCTCTTTGATGGTGACAAAGACGCGCTCACCGCCGCCCTGAAAGCCGCCGATCGTAAAGTGACGCAGTCAGGCTACCCTGTTGATCACCTCGATTCGCTGTACACCCATACGGACTGCGTGGTGACGGGCTGGGCGCAAAACAGCGTGCTTTCGCATCAGTGCGATACGCTACCGGGTGATAGCGGATCGCCCCTGATGTTAAAAACCGTTAACGGCTGGCAACTGATTGGCGTTCAGAGTTCTGCTCCGGCAGCGAAAGACCGCTGGCGCGCCGATAACCGAGCGTTGGCGGTGACCGGTTTTCGCGACCGGCTGGAAGCCCTGGCGCAGCAGTAGGCCACTCAGGCCAGTTTAATCATGATCATGCCAGCGAGCAGTAATACCAGCCCTATCCAGCCTTTATGGTTTAAACGCTGCCCGAACATAATCCAGCCTGCCGCCAGGGTGGCGGCAATACCGAAGCCGCCCCACAGCGCGTAGGCCACGGAAAGATCGATGCCTTTCACCGCCTGTGACAGAGCGCTAAACGCCCCCAGAACCGCGGCAATCGATAACAAGCCGTAGGCTTTGCGACGAAAGCCGTCGGAGAACTTCAAAAAGACGTTCGCAATAATTTCCAGAACGATGGCGAAAGCCAGCCAGGCCGCGTGGATCCATTCAAACTGCTGCATGGGTCTGCTCCTTCTGCTGTTTGGCTGGTTTGCGCGTACCCGATTTAATCAGCACGATACCTGCGACCAGGGTCGTCAGCCCGGCAATTTTCATTGTCGTCAGGGTTTCATCAAATATCATGACGCTGAACAGCGTAATCAATAAAATACCAACACCTTCCCACAAAGCGTATGCCACGCCCAGCGCGATTTTTTTAACCGCGAAAGAGAGGAATATATAGGAAAGCGTAATCATGACCAGCATCAAAATAAATCCGGTGCTGCCGTCACTCACGCTCGCCCATTTCATCGACAAGGTGCCGGTAATTTCAGCAACGATAGCCAGAGCTAATAAAATCCAGTAAAACATGTTTTTCTCCTGCTTGAGAATATAATCCATCGAGGCTCGCTGCGAACAGCAAACCAAAAAAGTGGGAATTAAATCAGTTAGCTAAGCGCATAGCGCCAGCTCAGGCAGAAGACGTGACTATAGCGCGGAACGCCAGTGTTGTTCACCGGAAAGCGTGCAGAGGGAGGTAGAAAACAGAGCAGAGTTGTTTGAAAAATACGTCCTGAACAAATTGTCCATAAAATTACAATTATCCGCGGTGTTGCTTCTCGTCTTTGCGGATGAAAATTGTCCTCAGTAGTTGAACACGCCTGATTTGTATCATAAGCCAGGAATTTACTCAAAGCCTTTTCATTTCTTTACCCAGTCTGTTTGATTTTGGTTAGTTTTTTTAATCCGCTTTCCCCTCTATTATAAATAAAAAACTGTTCAGGAACGTCCATGGCCAAACCCATTATCACCCTCAACGGGCTTAAGATCGTCATCATGCTGGGCATGCTGGTGATCATTCTGACCGGCGTTCGTTTTGCGGCCGATATCATCGTGCCCTTTATCCTGGCGCTTTTTATCGCGGTGATTCTCAATCCACTGGTGCAGCGAATGGTGCGGCTGCGCATCCCGCGTGTGCTGGCGATAAGCCTGCTTATCAGTATTATTATCGTTGCGATGGTGCTGTTAGTCGCCTATCTGGGAACCTCCCTGAACGAGCTGGCGCGGACGCTGCCGACATACCGCTCTTCCCTGGCGACCCCGCTGCTGCAAATTGAACCCTGGCTGCAACGCGCGGGTATCGAAGTCTCGGTTGAGGAACTGCTTAAATACATCGATCCGAATGCCGCCATGACGATTGTCACCAGCCTGCTGGCACAGCTCTCCAACGCCATGACCTCGATTTTCCTGCTGTTCCTGACGGTTGTGTTTATGCTGCTGGAAGTTCCACAGCTGCCTGCAAAACTCCAGCACATCATGGTGCGTCCGGTAGAGGGAATGGGTGCTATTCAGCGCGCGCTCGACAGCGTTTCACGCTATCTGGTGCTGAAAACGGCCATCAGCCTCGTGACGGGATTAGTGGTCTGGGGGATGCTCGCCGCGCTGGATGTGCGTTTTGCCTTCGTCTGGGGGCTGCTGGCCTTTGCGCTCAACTATATTCCTAACATTGGCTCCGTGCTGGCGGCGATCCCCCCTATCCTTCAGGTGCTGGTTTTCAGCGGTTTGTATGATGCCCTGATTCTGCTGGCAGGCTATCTGGTGATTAACCTTGTCTTCGGGAACATTCTCGAACCACGGATAATGGGACGCGGGCTGGGGCTTTCAACTCTTGTTGTGTTCCTGTCCCTGATTTTCTGGGGCTGGCTGCTCGGGCCTGTCGGCATGCTGCTCTCCGTTCCGCTGACAATTATTGTCAAAATTGGCCTGGAGCAGACCGCCGGTGGACAAAGTATCGCTGTACTGCTGAGCGACATGAGTCATAAGGCCGATTAATTGTCCATCGACAGCATAGGCTTGCCCGTTCTTCCCGCTTCGCGGTAGTTGCCCACTGCCCGCTGCCATTCCGACAGCGGGTAGAGGGTAGCATCGCTGCACTGGCTGGCGCGCAGTTTAGGCCAGATGCGCCGAAACTCCGCCTGCCACGCCTCAGCGCTCAGCGCGTCCAGATAGTTACGAATGTGAAACCACGCCACGCGCGGCAACGGCCGCTGCTGCCGGAAGGTCTGCCCGGAGAGTAGCCCGTAGCAGACAAAGGTACCGGTTTCGGGCATCACGCTCAGGATCGCCTCCGCCAGGCTGCCGCCCGTGGCGTCGTACACCACCTCCGCTTGCGCGGCGGCAGCGTTGACGGCGGCCGTATCATCTTGCGCAATCGGGACGATCCCCATTTCAGCCAGACGTTGAGCGTGCACGGGCGAGCGATGGATCCCGTAAACCGCCTCTGCACCCGCCTGGCGTGCCCATTGCCCGAGCAGAACGGCGCAGTCAGAACCGGCAGCGGTGAGCAGCACCGTTTTCCCGATCGGAGGATAGCGGTCCAGCATCATCTGAGCGGCAAGCGGGTTGATATACGCCCGCGCGGCAAGAAGCGAGTCGATGTCGTCCGGGACGGGAACCGCATACGCCACCGGGCAGTCGACATAGCGCTGCCAGGTTCCCTGCCCCCGTAACGGCAGAACCCGCTTGCCCAGCAGCGCCGGGTAAGCGGCGGGCGTTTCGGTCACTATTCCGACCCCTTCATAACCGGCTATTGCGGGCAGCGGCGTGCGATGGCGATATGCCCCGGTGATGGGGATGAGATCGGAGGCGTTCACCGGAGAAAAAAGCATGCGCACACGTATCTCTCCCGGCTGTCGCGGTGACAATGGTGTGGTTTCCGCTTGCAGTACCGATTCAGGCTCACCAAACCGGCGATACCAGAGGGCCAGATTACGCATTGCGATCGCGCCATCCCATTTCCGGTGCGACATGTTTCAGGATGGACTCGATCACATGTGCGTTGTATTCCACGCCCAGCTGATTCGGCACGGTAAGCAACAGCGTATCCGCTTCCGCGATCGCTTCATCCTTTCTCAACTGTTCAATCAGCTTGTCTGGCTCTGCGGCATAGCTGCGTCCGAAAATGGCCCGCGTTTTCTCATCCAGATAGCCAACGCTGTCGCTCTCATTGCGGCTTGAACCGAAATACATCCGGTCGCGATCGTCCATCAGGGCAAAAATACTGCGGCTGACCGAAACGCGTGGCTGACGGGTATGCCCTGCCTCGGCCCAGACCTGTCGGTAGGCACGGATCTGTTTTGCCTGCTGAATATGGAACGGCTCGCCGGTTTCATCATCTTTCAGCGTTGAGCTTTGCAGGTTCATCCCCAGTTTTGCCGCCCATACTGCCGTTGCATTGGAGCCAGCCCCCCACCAGATACGATCGCGTAAGCCCTCTGAATGCGGCTCCAGACGCAACAATCCCGGCGGGTTTGGGAACATCGGCTGTGGGTTAGGCTTCGCAAACCCTTCACCGCGTAATACATCAAGCAGTACCTCAGTGTGACGGCGCGCCATATCAGATTCGTTTTCCCCGTCCTGCGGCACGTAACCAAAATAACGCCAACCATCAATCACCTGCTCCGGGGAGCCCCGGCTGATACCAAGCTGTAATCGCCCGCCGGAGATGAGATCTGCCGCGCCAGCATCTTCCGCCATATACAGCGGATTCTCGTACCGCATGTCGATCACGCCCGTACCGATTTCGATGCGTTTGGTTTTCGCGCCTATCGCAGCCAGCAAGGGGAATGGCGAACTGAGCTGGCGGGCAAAGTGGTGCACGCGGAAATAAGCCCCGTCCGCGCCCAGCTCTTCAGCGGCGACAGCCAGATCGATGGACTGTAGCAGCGTGTCAGCTGCGGTTTGCGTGCCGGACTGGGAAGACGGCGTCCAGTGACCAAACGACAAAAATCCGATCTTTTTCATAGTGGAGTATCCTGATAAAGCATTGCGTTATCCCTACTCTACGCATTAACCGATGAGAATAAATGGTGATTATTTAACGGAATGCTTCAAATAAACTGACAGAAATACGCAAATCGCACGCTGCCTTCCCGCAGAGGAGGCATTCTCCTGGCATCTCAAAATGGGATATAGTGTGAACTGTTCTCTTTTTTAACAGGTAACATCAGCAATGGCTCTGATCCCCAAAAACTACGCACGGCTGGAAAGCGGCTACCGTGAAAAAGCGCTAAAAATTTACCCGTGGGTCTGTGGACGCTGCTCGCGGGAGTTTGTGTATTCGAATCTTCGTGAACTCACGGTCCACCATATCGACCACGATCACACCAATAATCCGGAAGATGGCAGTAACTGGGAGTTGTTGTGCCTGTTTTGCCATGACCACGAACACTCAAAGTACACCGAAGCGGATCAGTATGGCACCACCGTTGTCGCAGGTGAGGATGCGCAAAAAGACGTGGGTGTCGCCACGTTTAACCCCTTTGCCGATCTCAAGGCGATGATGAACAAGAAGACGTAATATCTGCAGCTTTACTGCCCATACCTGCCGTATGGGCAGTCAGAAAGATAAAGGTAATGTATTCCAGTCACAGATTTAACAAGGAGACGGCCTTAATATCGGCTTCAGGATTCACGCGTTTTACAACCTCTAAAAACGCAGCAAAGTTTTGATTAAACACCGTCAGATTATTATAAAACTGCACCTGTTTTTCACGGGTTCCCTCAAGATAGCTCACAGACCAGATCCGCCTGTTATTTACCACTGTCGAGCCCGGCTTAATTTTTACGATAGCCGCCAGCTCAATTTTACGGGTGACGCTATTTATGACCTCGTATAAATACTGCTCATCATAAAAGTAGGTTTTACCTGACGATCCGCCAAACCAGGAAGGATGGGTAGAGATTTTTTTCATTCCCCGGCTGTCGGCAACGATGCGCGTTGGATGCCGAATACGCCTGATGAAAAAGCGCATCAGCATAATCAGTGCCGTGAAAGACAGCACTACGAAAAGAAAATTAATGCTCTCCCGCATATTTCGTTACCTGCCACGCATAACTCAAAGTGGCGAAGTATAGCGTAGCCCTGTAGCTCAGGGAACGTACGCGATGCAATCGCAGATGGAACGGGAAATGCTCTTATCTCGCCACGCAATATGATGTGCGGATCTCCTCAGGGTTAAGCGTTATTAACAATTGCTGCTAAGTTGTAAGTTTCTCCTTGCCGGACAGGACAAATCAGTTATCGTGCCAGGCAACTTTTTCAGCAATAAAAAACAGTGGGATGCGCTATGGCGATTTTTGATGGTCACAATGACCTGTTGCTTAATTTATGGCTTCACCATCGCCAGGATCCGGTAACGGCCTTCTTCTCCGGCATTGAGAACGGACACCTCGATTATCCGCGCATGCAGCAAGGCGGATTTTCCGGCGGGCTGTTCGCGCTGTTCGTGCCGCCGCAGGAGTATATCGCCCGCATGGCGCCGCACTACGCCAGCGAGCCGTGGCAACCGATCGACATTCTCTGGCAGCAGTTGACGATCCTCAAGCAGCTTGTCGCACACTCCGATGGGCGGGCGCGATTGTGCCTGAGCGCGGCAGATATCGAACGCTGCCGTCAGGATAAGGTGCTGGCGATGGTGGCGCATATTGAGGGTGCGGGCGGTTTTGACGGCGAGGGTGGCGATCTACAGGCTTTCTATGCCGCTGGCGTGCGCAGCATTGGGCCTTTCTGGAACATTGCTAACCGTTTTGGCACCGGCGTTAACGGGGCTTTTCCCGGCAGCCCGGACAGCGGCCCAGGGCTTACAGCAGAAGGTATCGCCCTTATTAAGCACGCTAACGCCCTGAACATGCTGATTGACGTTTCTCATATGAATGAAAAGGCGTTCTGGGATACTGCTCGTCATTCCTCTTCACCGCTGGTCGCCACCCATTCCAACGCCCATACGCTGTGCCCGCAACCGCGTAATCTGACCGATCGGCAACTGCTGGCTATCCGCGACAGCGGCGGCGTGGCAGGGGTCAATTTCGGCAACGCCTTTCTGCGCGCCGACGGTAAACGCGATAGCGATACCCCGCTGAGCACAATCGTTCGCCATATCGACTATCTTATTAACATCATGGGCGAAGATCATGTTGCGCTGGGCTCCGATTTTGACGGCATCACGTTACCTGATGATTTGCATGATGTGAGTGGTTTACCGCGGCTAATCAGCGCGTTGCGTGACAGCGGCTATGATCAATTTGTGCTGAATAAGCTGCTGTGGGGCAACTGGCAAAAGGTATTGCAAAATGTTTGGCAACAATAGGTTACGTTGTAAACATTACGTTAATTCCTTACATCTTTCGGGTTGAGCTTTGCCCCACTGTGACGCATTATTTGATGACCATCACAAAACTGGCACAAACAATGGTGTTGGTGCTGCATTTTTAAAGAGGAAAATACGATGTGGAAGAAACCTGCTTTTATTGATTTACGTCTTGGCCTGGAAGTGACGCTGTACATTTCCAACCGCTAATCGCTCAGCCCGCCATCCGTGCGGGCATTTTTGTTTTACTACCTGGCCTATCTTCATGTTTATTAAAGTCCTCGGTTCCGCCGCCGGCGGCGGTTTCCCTCAGTGGAACTGTAATTGCGCCAACTGTCAGGGTTTGCGCAACGGTACCCTTCAGGCGACCCCCCGCACCCAGTCGTCGATCATCGTCAGCGATAACGGCGAAGAGTGGATACTGTGTAACGCCTCGCCCGATATCAGCCAGCAGATTGCCCATACGCCAGAATTGAATAAGAAAGAGGTTCTGCGCGGCACGCATATTGGCGGCATTATTCTCACCGACAGCCAGATTGACCACACCACCGGGCTGCTCAGCCTGCGCGAGGGGTGTCCGCATCAGGTATGGTGTACGCCGGAGGTGCATGAAGACCTTTCCAGCGGATTCCCGATTTTTACCATGCTCCGGCACTGGAACGGCGGCCTGATTCATCATCCGATCGCACCGCTCGCCGCCTTTAGCGTGGAAGCCTGCCCTGATTTGCAGTTTACCGCTGTCCCCATCGCCAGTAACGCACCGCCCTATTCGCCGTGGCGCGACCGCCCGCTGCCGGGGCATAACGTGGCGCTGTTTATCGAAAACCGCCGCAACGGTCAGACGCTGTTCTACGCGCCGGGTCTCGGTGAACCCGATGACGACATCCTGCCGTGGCTTAAAAAAGCGGACTGTCTGCTGATTGACGGCACCGTCTGGCAGGACGATGAACTGCAGGCCGCTGGCGTCGGGCGCAATACCGGCCGCGATATGGGCCATCTGGCGCTCGGCGATGAACACGGCATGATGGCGCTGCTGGCCTCACTGCCGGCAAAGCGCAAGATTCTGATTCACATTAATAACACTAACCCGATCCTTAACGAGCAGTCGCCGCAGCGTCACGCCCTCACGCAGCAGGGAATTGAAGTGAGCTGGGACGGGATGACCATCACGCTTCAGGACTAACTATGCACATTCGTGAAACGCTCTCGCCGCAAGAGTTTGAACACGCCCTCCGGGCGAAAGGCGCCTACTATCATATTCACCATCCGTACCATATCGCGATGCATAACGGCGAGGCCAGCCGCGAGCAGATCCAGGGCTGGGTGGCGAACCGGTTTTACTACCAGACGACGATCCCGCTGAAAGACGCGGCCATTATGGCGAACTGCCCGGATCCGCACACGCGTCGAAAATGGGTGCAGCGGATCCTCGATCACGACGGCAGCAACGGTCATGACGGCGGGATCGAAGCCTGGCTACAGCTGGGCGAAGCCGTAGGGCTTAGCCGCGACGACTTAATCAGCGAACGCCACGTGCTGCCCGGCGTCCGTTTCGCCGTGGACGCTTACGTTAACTTCGCCCGCCGCGCCAACTGGCAGGAGGCGGCATGCAGTTCGCTCACCGAACTGTTTGCCCCGCAAATTCATCAGTCGCGTCTCGACAGCTGGCCGCAGCACTATCCGTGGATCAAAGAGGAAGGCTATTTTTATTTCCGCAGCCGCCTCAGCCAGGCCAGCCGCGACGTTGAACACGGTCTGGAGCTGGCGAAGAGTTACTGCGATAGCGCAGAAAAGCAGAATCGGATGCTGGAGATCCTTCAGTTCAAACTCGATATCCTGTGGTCGATGCTCGACGCGATGACCATGGCCTACGCGCTACAGCGTCCGCCTTATCACACGGTCACCGACAAAGCGGCCTGGCACACAACCCGACTGGTATAAGCATGCAAAAAAACTCCATCGTCGCCTTTCGTCGCGGCTATCGCCTGCAATGGGAAGCCGCTCAGGACAGCCATGTCATCCTTTATCCGGAAGGCATGGCTAAACTCAATGAGACCGCGGCCGCAATCCTCGAACTGGTCGATGGCCAACGCGACGCGGCGGCCATCATTGCCATACTCAACGAACGGTTCCCGGAAGCCGGCGGCGTGGATGACGACGTCGTAGAATTCCTGCAAATCGCTTATCAACAGAAGTGGATTATTTTCCGTGAGCCAGAATAAACCCGCCGTCAATCCACCGCTGTGGCTGCTGGCGGAGCTGACCTATCGCTGTCCGCTACAGTGTCCTTACTGCTCTAACCCGCTGGACTTTGCCCGGCAGGATCAGGAGCTGACCACTGAACAGTGGATTGAGGTTTTCCGCCAGGCGCGGGCGATGGGCAGCGTGCAGATAGGTTTTTCCGGCGGCGAACCGTTGACGCGTAAAGATCTGCCGGAGCTGATCCGCGCCGCCCGCAATCTCGGTTTTTATACCAACCTGATCACCTCGGGAATTGGCCTGACGGAAAGCAAGCTCGACGCGTTCAGCGAGGCCGGTCTGGACCATATCCAGATTAGCTTCCAGGCCAGCGATGAAGTGCTCAACGCCGCGCTGGCGGGGAATAAAAAAGCCTTCCAGCAGAAGCTGGCGATGGCCAAAGCGGTCAAAGCGCGCGATTACCCGATGGTGCTGAATTTCGTCCTGCACCGGCACAACATCGACCAGATCGATAAAATCATCGAGCTGTGCATTGAACTGGACGCCGACGACGTCGAACTTGCCACCTGCCAGTTCTACGGTTGGGCGTTCCTTAATCGTCAGGGCCTTTTGCCGACGCGAGAACAGATCGCCCGCGCGGAACGCGTGGTTGCCGACTATCGGCAAAAAATGGCCGCCAGCGGCAATCTGACCAACCTGCTGTTCGTCACCCCTGATTATTACGAAGAGCGACCAAAAGGCTGTATGGGCGGCTGGGGGTCGATTTTCCTCAGCGTGACCCCGGAAGGCACGGCGCTGCCCTGCCACAGCGCGCGCCAGCTACCGATGGAGTTCCCCTCGGTGCTTGATCAGAGTCTGGAATCCATCTGGTATGACTCTTTCGGCTTCAACCGCTATCGCGGGTTTGACTGGATGCCGGAGCCGTGCCGCTCCTGCGATGAAAAGGAGAAGGACTTCGGCGGCTGCCGCTGTCAGGCCTTTATGCTCACCGGGAATGCGGATAACGCCGATCCGGTGTGCAGCAAATCGCCGCATCATCATAAAATTCTGGACGCGCGACGCGAAGCAGCCTGTAGTGATATGAAGATCGGCCAGCTTCAGTTCCGCAACCGTACCCGTTCGCAGCTTATCTATAAAACCCGGGAACTGTAGCGATAATGACCCCCCGCATCGTGGAGCTGGCAGGCGGTTTACGCGCAACGCTGGTGCATCAGCCGCAGGCGACACGCGCGGCGGCGCTTGCGCGCGTGAGTGCCGGAAGCCATCACGAGCCACCGCGCTTCGCCGGTCTTGCGCATTTACTTGAGCACCTGCTGTTCCGCGGTAGCCAGCGCTATCAGGGCGACGATCGACTCATGGCGTGGGTCCAGCGTCAGGGCGGTAGCGTCAATGCCACCACGCTGGCTCGCCACAGCGCATTTTTCTTCGATGTGGCCGCCGATAACCTGTCCGACGGCGTCGCACGACTGCGGGATATGTTGCAGGCGCCGCTGCTTTCATGCGATGACATACAGCGAGAAGTGGCGGTCATTGATGCGGAAAACCGGCTCATCCAGCAGCATGATTCCGCCAGGCGCGAAGCAGCGGCACGCCACGCGATGGAAGAACCCACAGTTTTTCGCCGTTTTCAGGTGGGTTGCAAGGATTCTCTGGGGCAGGACCCGGGATCGCTGCAAACCGCGTTGCGCGACTTTCATCGGCGCTATTATGTGGCCGGACACCTGCAATTGTGGCTGCAAGGGCCGCAAACGCTGGATGCGCTGGCCGAGCTTGCCCATACGTTTGCGTCCGGTTTTGCTTCTGGTGGCATGCCTGAAACCGCTCCCCCGTTGCGTCTTAGCGCTGAGGGAGATTTTCAGCTGGCAGTGACGGAGCGACCCGCACTGTGGCGTTGTCCGTTAATTCGAAAAAGTGACAACGTCACCTTATTTCGGGAGTTTTTACTGGACGACGCCCCCGGAAGCCTGATTGCCGGGCTGCGGGCGCGAGGGCTGGCAGAAGATATCACACTGAACTGGCTTTATCAGGATAACGATAACGGCTGGCTGGCGCTAACGGTTGATAGCGAACGACCCGAGGAGAGTGACCCGCATATTACCCACTGGCTACGGGCGCTACAGCAAACGACGGATGAGCAGCAGCGGCATTATTATCGGCTGGCACAGCAGCGTTTCAGCGCCCTGCCGACGCTGGAGCAGCTGCGCCAGCGGGCGTTCGGTTTTGCGCCCGGTGCGGCGCCCGTAAGTTTTTCTGCCTTTTGTGCCGATTTACTGGCGGCGCCCACCTCGTATCTGGCCTGCAAAAAAATTGAAACCGCTGAAATTATCGCCAGTCAGGGGTTTGCTCTGCCGCTTAGCCATTGGCGTCGCCAGCCGGTTGCAGATGATAGCCCCATCGCGTTTTCCTTCTACCCGCAGACTGCCAGGTATGTTACGCCAGCCCCGACGTCAGAAGCCGCTCCGCTGCTGCATTTGTCGGCGCAGACACAACCGCCAACGCTGATCCTGCGCAGGCCTTTTTATTCGTGCCTGGAACGGGCGCAGGGGGTGGCGATGGGCAAACAGTTACGCCCTCTTCTTGCTGAACTGCGCCATATTGACGGCAGCGGCGAGTGGCAAACGGTTGACGGTAGCTGGCAGCTCACCCTGCGGCTTCCTGACGCCGTGGTGACGGCGGAACACATCATCGGGGCGATAATCGATCGCCTCTCCCACCCCGCCCCGGCTCTTACGCCAGTGCCAGAAGGTATTGCCATCCGTGAGCTGCTTCAGCAATTGCCTGAACGTCTGGCATCGGATCCGCCACGAGACGGCTGGCTGGCGGCGCTAGTTGGCGGCAGCGTCGCGCACGCGCACGGGTTAGCCCGGCAGCTTGGCCTGCTCCGGGCGCCGGTTAACGCTAAGCCGACGCCATTAAGCGGTTGTCCCGGCGGGATCGAACACATTCCGCACGCCAGCGCGGATTCGGCGCTGCTGGTGTTTATTCCCCTGCCGCCGGGCGCATCGCTCGCCGCGCTGCGGCTGCTGGCATTATGCTGCGAACCGCAATTTTTCCAGCGCCTGCGCGTGGAACAGCAGATTGGCTACGTGGTCAGCTGTCGTTATCAGCGTATTGCCGATCGCGATGGCCTGCTGCTGGCGTTACAGTCGCCTGACCGCTCTCCCGTGAACCTGTTGGGTTGCTGCAAACAATTTTTGCGTGAGCTGACTCTGTGCGATGAGACGGCGTTCAGCGTATTGCGACAGCAGCTGGCGATGCAAATCCGGTCACCGATGAATGCCAGCGCCACGGCAGTAGCCGCCCTGCGCCAGCGCTATGGTTTACCGGTGTTAACGCCGCAGGCTGTTGATGCCCTGCAACATGACGAGATAATCGCACTATGGCGCGAGATGACTCGCCATCGCCGTCGCTGGCGGGTGCTTTTAACGGGCTGACCGGACCCGCCGCTTTCTTCATATCCGTGTTTTTAGTCAAAAAAAAGCCCCGTACTTCGACGGGGCCAGGTTGCTTATTTTGCTGTTATTTATCCAGCGCGTAGGCAATCACGTAGTCACCACGATCCGGCGACTGGCGTGCACCACCAGCAGAGATCAGAATGTACTGTTTGCCGGTTTTCGGTGATACATAGCTGATAGGTCCGCCCTGGCTACCCACCGGGAGACGCGCTTTCCACACTTCTTCCCCCGTAGAGGAATCAAAGGCGCGCAGGTAGTAATCCTGGGTTCCCGCAATGAAGACCAGACCGCCCTGCGTGGCCAGCGTACCGCCCAGCGTCGGCATACCGACAGGCATTGGCATACGCATTTTTACCCCAAACGGACCGGTATCCTGTACGGTACCGACCGGCACCTGCCAGACGATTTTCTGCGTTTTCAGGTCAATGGCGGAGAGAGAGCCAAACGGTGGTTTCTGGCACGGAATGCCCAGCGGTGACATGAAACGGTTTTTGTTGACCGAATACGGCGTTCCTTTCATCGGAACGGCGCCCATCCCGGCGTTCACGGCTTCACCGCCCGTGTTTGCCACCGCGCTCTGCGGATCTTGCTTAATCAGCTGAACCCACAGGCCCAGACGCATGTCATTGACGAAGATATACTGGTTGTTCGGATCGGTGGACAAACTGCCCCAGTTCATTCCCCCCAGCGAGCCCGGGAAGCTCAGGGAAATATCGGTTCCCGGCATCGTGTACAGACCGTCATAACGCATTGATTTGAAGCTGATACGACAGGCCAACTGGTCAAACGGCGTCGCCCCCCACATATCCGATTCTTTCAGGGTTTCAGCGCCAATCTGCGGCATCCCCACAGAGCGAGGCTGCGTTGCCGGGTACTGTTCACGTGGAATATCCGCTGGTTTTACCGGAACCTCTTTCACTTCAGTGAGCGGTTTACCCGTCAGGCGATCAAGAACGTAAATTTGCCCCGCTTTAGTGCCCACCACCACCGCGGGCTTGTTGCCCTCTTTCGTTGGGAAATCAACCAGGCTCGGCTGCATCGGGATATCGAAATCCCAGAGGTCGTTATGCACGGTCTGGTATACCCACTTCTCTTTCCCGGTAGTCGCATCCAGCGCGAGGATTGAGGTGGCGTATTTGTGATCTTCCGGAATACGGTCAGCGCCCCACAGGTCGACAGAGGAACTTCCCATCGGGATAAACACGGTATTCATCGACGCATCCCAGGACATAGGGGCCCAGGAGTTTGCGGAGCTGCGTTTGTAGTGTTCGCCCGGCTTCAGAACATAGTTCGGATCCGGATTACGCGGATCGAACGCCCAGCGCAGCTGGCCGGTGATCACGTCATAACCACGTATTACGCCGCCCGGCATATCGGTGCTGACGTTATCCGCAATGCGGCCGCCAACCACGACCGTGGTACCCGCCAGCGTCGGGGCCGACGTCAACACATAGGTTGGATCTGACGCGTCGCCCATTCCTTCATGCAGGTTAACGCTGCCGTCAGTGCCGAAATCCGGGCAGAATTTGCCGTTATCGGCGTCTAACGCGATCAGCTTACCGTCAATGGTATTCATCAGGATACGGCGCTGGCATGCCGCGCCCGGTGCGACCTGCGCTGGCAGAACCGGTGTGGAGCCGGCTACCGTTGGCTGTGCCAGCGGTTTGGTGGCATCAAAGTACGCCAGGCCACGGCAGCGCATCCAGATGGCAGACTTAGCGTTGATTTCCGCTTTCCAGATCTCTTTCCCGCTATCGGCATCCACGGCGATCACGTTGTTATGCGGCGTACAGAGGAAGACACGATCGTCTACCTGTAGCGGCGTTTGCTGATCTTCTGCGCCATTGCCATCCGGACTTTGCGGAATATCACCGGTATGGTAGGTCCAGACCGGTTTCAGGTTTTTCACGTTGTCACGGGTTATCTGGTCCAGCGCCACAAAGCGACTACCGCCAGCCGTATTACCGTAGTGATCCCAGTTCTGCTGTTTCGCCTCTTCTTTTACCGGCACCAGCGGGCGCTTTTCGCCGCTAAACGGCACGGTCGGATGGGGTTGAAACATCTGAACAAAGGTGACGCCCATGCCGATAATAAGGACCGCGCAGACCGCCATCGCCCCTTTCGTGGAGGACGGTTTTCCTTCACGCTTACGCAATGCAGGCCAGGTGGCTGCTGCCAGCACCATCAGCCCGGCGGGTACCATTAATCGGGAAACCAGGGGCCAGAAGTCGAGTCCGGCATCGAAAAATGCCCAAATAAGGGTGCCAAGAAACACCAGAGCAAACAGCCCTACGGCAGAGGACTTGCGGCGGAAAAACTGAATAGCAGAGAGCAGCGTGAAAACCCCGGCAATGAGAAAGTACCAACTCCCCCCCAGGGAAGCCAGTTTAAAACCGCCGATGGCAAAAAACAGCCCCGTCACAAGAAGTACCACACCCACCAGCAGGCACCACGGGCCTAACCAGCCCAATGGGCGGGGATTATTGTCTGACATAAAAATGAATCTCCTGATTACTTTATATAAAGCAGGGTTTTATTAACTGCCACGATGTTAAAACCCTGCACAACGCTAATTGTTCGTATGCGAAGCATAAATTAAAAAGAGAACGTAGACAAAACCTATTATGTCGGAAGAAATGAAAACCAGCGCAATTGCATGGGTTTAACAGGGTTAAAATAGCGAATATCGCTAACTACGTCACCGATGCTGGAATATATGACCAGCCGGAAGCTGCTTAAAGGATTAATATCAGGATTCCCCCAAGGCCGGTCTTATAGCGTCAGATTTTTACAGCTGAGCCTTCAAACAGAAGATTTAATTAAGCAATAACCATGAATAAGCACAGGGATAAACCTGAGTTAAGTTTCAGGAAGAAATTATCAATAATTTTAGAGCGTCTGGTGCGTTGAACATTCCGTCATTATCAGCACTGAAAATGTGACTTTCCGCATCAAAGCGGACTCACAGCGTGACAATACAAACACTATCAAATCACTTAATGAAGTCTTTAATCGCAGAAAAGCCAAACAGTAATTCACTATTCTTTCACTACACGTTGACTTTACACCAAGACTAGCGCATATTTTACAGCACAAATTAACAAGACAATTTTTGGAGGACGTTTTCTATGCCAGCCCGTGATTATCCCGACAAGCGTGTTGCTCGCGGTGTAGCAAAGGAGGCCGATCTCAGGATGTTAAGTGCGCGCATCGATCCAGCGCTGATGGAGTACATCCGCATTACTGCGTATGAAACACGGAAAAGTAAGCAGGAAATCGTGGCGGAAGCGTTAGCACTTCACCGCCAAAGGAATCAGATTTTGTCATAAACACCAAAAGCCCGAAAAATCCCCCGGGCTTTTGCTGCTGTCTGGATTAGTCCACCAGCGTATTTAACGTCTCCAGCGCCTCAGGCGGCAATACCAGATCGGCTGCCGCCAGGTTTTCACGCAGATGCGCCACCGAAGAAGTACCCGGGATCAAGAGGATATTTGGCGAGCGTTGCAGAAGCCATGCCAGCGCCACCTGCATAGGCGTCGCATCCAGTGAATCCGCCACCGCCTGTAGCCCGGAAGATTGCAGTGGCGTGAAACCACCCAGTGGGAAGAACGGCACCCAGGCAATCCCCTGCTGCGCCAGCGAATCTACCAGCGCATCGTCACCGCGATTCACCACGTTGTACATGTTCTGTACGCATACCACGGAAACCATCTTCTGCGCTTCAGCCACCTGCGAAGCGGTGACGTTGCTCAGCCCAATATGGCGAACCAGCCCCTGTTGTTGCAGCTCCGCGAGGGTGCTTAGCGGCGCGGCAATCGAGCCTTCCGCTGGCCCGTGGGCGCTAAACATGATCCGCAGGTTAACCACGTCCAGCACATCTCGCTTCAGGTTGCGCAGGTTGTCATGCACCGCCTGCGTCAGCTCCTGGGCGGAAAACGCCGGCAGCCAGGAGGCGTCCTCGCCGCGTCGGGCTCCGATCTTGGTCACAATCGTAAGGTCATCCCGGTACGGATGAAGCGCCTCGCAGATAAGCTGGTTGGTCACATGGGGGCCGTAAAAATCGCTGGTATCAATGTGATTTACCCCCGACTCTACCGCTTCACGCAACACCGCCAGCGCCGCATTTTTGTCTTTTGGCGGACCAAAAACGCAAGGTCCGGCAAGCTGCATCGCGCCATAGCCAAACCGTTTAACCGTACGCGTTCCGAGCGTGAATGTTCCGCATTTATCTATGCTGCTCATGCTGACCTTCCTCATAAAAATGATCCGGGTTTACAACAGGTTCCGCAACGAAACCATTAGTTAAGCAATAGTAAAATTAAAGTTTAAATTCGCTACGACGATAGTATTGATGTAACCCTGCCTCTTCTATTACGGATGACCGCCATGCTGAAAAATCTGCACGTGATTACCGGTATTATCTTTGCCCTCACCATATTCTGTCTGCTGCAAGTTGTCACGGGAGGGTTGTTCTACTCTGCCGTTAACAACGATCGTCACAACTTTCAGAACTCCGGGTTGCTCAATGCCCAGCAGGAGAGCCTGAGCGACAGTGTGAACACCCTGGTGAAAACGCGCGTTACCGTCACCCGCGTGGCGATCCGCTACCTGAAAAACCAGCGCGACCCGGCCTCTCTCGCAGCGATCAACACGCTGCTGGGCACCGCCAATGGTTCGCTGGCCAAAGCCGAAGACTATTACAAAAACTGGCAGGCGATTCCGCAGGTGAAGGGGCAAAATGCCGCGCTCACCGAAGAGATGCAGAAAGCCTGGAAGAACATGCACGAGGTAATGCGCTTGTCCATTGCGTACTTGCGCGCCGATAACTATCAGGCCTATGGCGACCTGGACGCCCAGCAGGCGCAGGATGAGATGGAGGCGGTCTATACCCGCTGGCGCGCGGAAAACAACGTCCTGCTGAAAGCCGCCGCCGAAGAGAACCAGAACAGCTTTACCCAGATGCAGTGGACGCTGGCGGCGATCTTCCTGACCGTTATCGCCGTGCTGGTGGTGATCTGGCAGGGTTTACAGCACCTGCTCCTGAGACCGCTCAACGCCATCATGAACCATATTCGCACCATCGCGAGCGGCGATCTGACGCAAAACGTCGCGATTACCGGGCGCAACGAAATGGGCCAGCTGGCCGCCGGTCTGCATGAGATGCAACAGTCGCTGGTCAGCACCGTCAGCGCCGTGCGCGGCAGCACAGATTCTATCTACACGGGCGCAGGAGAAATTGCCGCCGGGAGTAACGACCTTTCCGCCCGAACCGAGCAGCAGGCAGCCTCGCTGGAAGAGACCGCCGCCAGCATGGAAGAGCTGACGGCCACGGTGAAACAGAACTCGGATAACGCTCGTCAGGCGACGCTGCTGGCAAAGAATGCGTCTGAAACCGCCGCACGCGGCGGCCAGGTGGTGAATAATGTAGTGCGTACCATGAATGACATTGCCGACAGTTCTCAGCAAATTGCGCATATCACCGGCGTTATCGATAGCATTGCCTTCCAGACCAACATTCTGGCGCTCAACGCGGCGGTTGAAGCCGCCCGTGCCGGCGAACAAGGCCGCGGCTTTGCGGTGGTGGCAGGCGAAGTACGGACGCTGGCCAGCCGCAGCGCGCAGGCGGCAAAAGAGATCAAAGGGCTTATTGAAAACTCCGTCAGCCGGGTGAATACCGGCTCGGAACAGGTGAGCGAGGCGGGTGCGACCATGAAAGAGATCGTCGCGGCCGTGACACGCGTAACCGATATTATGGCTGAAATCTCGTCGGCGTCTGACGAGCAAAGCCGCGGTATTGAACAGGTCAGCCTGGCGGTCTCGCAGATGGACAGCGTAACGCAGCAAAACGCCGCGCTGGTACAGGAGTCGGCAACGGCGGCGGCGGCGCTGGAAGATCAGTCTGAACAGCTGCGCCAGGCCGTGGCGGCTTTCCGGCTGAACATGCAGGAAAACACCGCTCCGCGGCCAAAAAATACAAAAGCACCGCAACTGTTGCGTCCCGCCACGGTCAGTGCCTCAGGTGACACAAACTGGGAGACGTTCTAAGCCTTACCGTTAACGGCTGCGCTTGGCGTGACGTTCCCAGTTCTCCTGTTTCGCCTCATCGGATTTTCGGAGTGAAACATAACATGCCCCGCTGCCGCCGTGATGCGGCAGCGCCACGCAGAAAGCCTGCACGTCCTCGAACTCAGTTAACCAGCGGGCAAGATAACTGCGCACCACGTTCGGGTGCGAATTCTGCTCGCGGCCCTTCCCGTGAATGATAATCAGGTTACGTAAACCGTCGCGGCTGGCCTGGCGAATGAAGGCGTACAGCATCTGGCGGCAGCGTTCGGCGGGCTGACGCAACAGATTTAAGCTGGCCTGTCGGGCGTATTTACCCGAGCGCAGCTTGTCAATAACGCCCTGCTGAACGCCCTCGCGCTGGAACATCAGCGGCTCTTCAAGCGGCAAGAGTTCCAGGAAACCCAGTGTGAGAAAGTTGTCGAGCTGCTCGGTATCGATCTCCTGGCGAACCCGGGTATTACGGCTTTGCTGCCAGTGGATATCGGTGCAGCGTTTCAGGGGCTGGACATCCTCCATGGCGTCAAGAAAAAGTGATTTGTCGTCAGGGTTCATGGAAATCCTCCGGGCACATCGGGGCTTGTACTATACCTGCACCGGGCAGGGGCCTCAATAACCCTTACCGCAAGGGGCAAGATAAATATTAATCTGATGAATATATATAGCTACCATTAAAGTTATTTAAATATTACTTAACTAAAACTACAGCAGAGTTAAAATAAGGGATTTGCGTTGAAATTTTGTAAAACCAATGGCATGCCGCCTTTCTTTTTTCAGGAAAGATGTTATACCTAAATATACCTGCCTCATGGATATAATACCCAGGATTTGCGAAAGGACGCACTGCTGTGTGTACTGTAGGGTCTGTCTGATGTCGGACAGGCTCTATTTTTTCTTTGGCAATTTCACGATAAAACTATTTTTCTCGCTTCCCTTCTGAATTGTGTAATTAATGATTCAGCCAGGGGCGTCTGGCGTGCATCACGGCGCTGAATTAAATAATAGGCCGCTCTGGGAAGTGTTTCCACAACCGGCAGCATGACCAGCCGGTGCGCCAGCAGCGGGTCGCAGCCCAGCTCCTGCGGCAGCACGCTCAGGAAGTCACTTTGTGCGACAAGGCTAATACAGGACGAAAAGGTTTCGCAAACGACGCCAATACGCGGTATCTGCGAGCGATGATGAAATATATCCTCAAGCTGCTTATAATAACTTCCCCGCGGCGTTGGCATTGTCCAGTTATAATGAAGAAGTTCATTAATAGAGGTAGCCCCCAACGCCGGATGTCCTTCCCGACAAAATACCGCAAAAGGTTTCTCAAAGAGTTTTTCAAACGTAAATTCGTGATCGTAAGGCCCCTGATAATAGGTGTTGATGGTAAAGTCCAGCTCACCCTGGCGTAATTCATTGATCATTGATACCAGCTGACCTTCCATAATCCGCACCTTGATCTGAGGCTGCTGCGCATGAAAACGGGAGATAACCGCGGGCATCAGGCTGCGCGCCACGCTGGCACCCATCCCAATATTGATCTGCCCGGTCAGCTCCCCCTGACGCTGACGGATATCATCCTGCGCTGCGCGAAGCTCTTCCAGAATCAAATTAGCGCGGTGATAAAACCCTTCCCCGCACTCGGTCAGGGCGACACCTTTACTCCGGCGCACAAACAGCTGTGCCGCCATGCCCTCTTCCAGCTCTTTAATGGATTTAGTCAGCGCGGGCTGCGAAAGATTCAGCACCCGGCTGGCTCCGCGAATACTGCCCTGGCGCGCCACTTCGACAAAAGCCCGAATTTGATGAAATTTAATCTGAAATGACATAGCCCGACCGATAACCGTTGTTTATCAGAGTAAAGAAACTGTCATCTACTTTAATGGAATCGGATGTGCGAGGGTAATTCCTGAACGGTTAAAACTGTGAAAAATCGCTTAGTGATAAGTAAAAACTATCACAGCGTGAAGCAGTTCACATATTTTAATGATGACAGGAAAAGATATGAACGCACTGGCGCAGTACATCCACACATTAGCCCCCCAACTGAGCGCATGGCGTCGCGATTTTCACCATTTCGCGGAATCCGGCTGGGTGGAGTTTCGCACTGCCGCGAAAGTCTCGGAGATCCTGGACTCGCTGGGTTACGAGCTGGCGATGGGTCGCGATGTCGTGGATGCCGAAAGCCGGATGGGGTTGCCCGATGACGCAACCCTGGCGCGGGAATTTGCCCGCGCCCGCGCGCAAGGCGCACCGGAAAAATGGCTCGCGCCGTTCGAAGGCGGGTTCACCGGCATTGTCGCGACCCTGAATACCGGTCGCCCCGGCCCGACGCTGGCCTTTCGCGTGGACATGGATGCGCTTGATCTGAGCGAAGCGCATGACGACAGCCACCGGCCGTACCGCGACGGTTTTGCCTCCTGCAACCCGGGCATGATGCACGCCTGCGCGCACGACGGCCACACCACCATTGGTCTGGGGCTGGCGCAGGTGCTTAAGCAGCATGAAGCCCAGCTCAACGGCACCATCAAACTGATCTTCCAGCCTGCCGAAGAGGGTACGCGCGGCGCCCGCGCTATGGTCGCTGCAGGGGCGCTGGACGACGTGGACTACTTTACCGCCATTCATATTGGAACCGGCGTTCCGGAAGGGACGGTGATCTGCGGCAGCGATAACTTCATGGCGACCACCAAATTTGACGTGCGCTTTACCGGCGTTGCCGCACACGCTGGCGGTAAACCGGAAGAGGGCCGTAACGCCCTGCTCGCGGCGGCCCAGGCCGCTATCGCGCTGCATGGCATCGCGCCCCACAGCGAAGGCGCGTCCCGGGTTAACGTCGGAGTCATGCAGGCGGGCAGCGGACGCAACGTGGTTCCGGCTAATGCGTTACTTAAGGTTGAAACCCGCGGTGAAAGCGAGGCCATTAATCAGTATGTCTTCGATCGCGCGCAGGCGGTGATTACCGGCGCGGCAGCGCTCTACGGCGTAACAGCCGGGATAAACCTGATGGGGGCGGCGACCTCCAGTGCCCCCTCCCCGGCCTGGGTCGATTATCTGCGCGAACAGGCAAGCCAGGTGCACGGCGTGACTCATGCCATTAATAAGGTCAAAGCGCCTGCGGGCTCCGAAGATGCCACGCTAATGATGGCCCGCGTGCAGCAGAACGGCGGCATGGCCTCGTATATGGTCTTCGGCACCGAACTGAGCGCCGGACATCACAACGAAAAATTCGATTTTGATGAGCAGGTGATGAACGTTGCCATCGAAACACTGGCGCGAACTGCGCTTAATTTCCCGTGGACGCGAGGTGTGTAATGCAGGAGAACTACGCTTTTATCGCTGATGCCATCGACACGCGATGTCAGACGTTTACCGATATTGCCGACGACATCTGGGATCATCCCGAAACGCGCTTTGAAGAGTTCTGGTCCGCCGAACGGCTTGCCAGCGCGCTGGAAGCCGAGGGCTTTACCCTGATGCGGGAAGCCGGAGGCATTCCCAACGCCTTTATTGCCAGCTACGGCAGCGGCAAGCCCGTTATCGCCCTTCTGGGCGAATACGACGCCCTGGCCGGGTTGAGCCAGCAGGCGCACTGCGCGACGGCGCAATCCGCCACCCCGGGGGCTAACGGCCATGGCTGCGGGCATAACCTGTTGGGTACTGCTGCCTTTGCCGGTGCGGTGGCGGTGAAAAGCTGGCTGGAACAGCACGGCGGCAGCGGAACGGTACGATTTTACGGCTGCCCCGGCGAGGAAGGCGGCTCTGGTAAAACCTTTATGGTGCGTGAAGGATTATTTGACGATGTGGACGCTGCCGTGACCTGGCATCCGGAAGCCTTTGCCGGGATGTTTAACGTCAGCACGCTGGCCAATATTCAGGCCGCCTGGCGGTTTAAGGGGATCGCCGCCCACGCCGCAAACTCCCCACATCTGGGACGTAGCGCGCTAGATGCCGTGACGTTGATGACCACCGGCACAAACTTCCTCAACGAACACATCATTGAAAAAGCGCGCGTTCATTACGCCATCACCGATACCGGCGGAATTTCGCCTAACGTGGTGCAGGCTCAGGCAGAAGTGCTGTACCTGATCCGCGCTCCGGAGATGGCCGATGCGCAGCAGATCTACGCGCGCATCGAGAAAATCGCCCAGGGCGCGGCGATGATGACCGAAACCACAGTCGAGTGTCGCTTTGATAAAGCCTGCTCCAGCTATCTGCCGAACCGTACGCTCGAAGGGGCCATGTACCGCGCATTGCTGCATTACGGCACGCCGGACTGGACGGAAGAAGAACGCGAATTTGCCCGTGAAATCCGCGCCACGCTCACGGCAAACGACCTGCAAAACAGCCTGAAAAACATAGCCGCAACGGGGGCCGAAGAGGGAAAAGCCTTTGCCCGACGCCATCACGAAACGCTACTGGTGGATGAAGTTGCCCCTTACGCCATCACCGATAACGTGCTGGCAGGCTCCACCGACGTGGGGGATGTCAGCTGGAAGATGCCTGTCGCACAGTGCTTTAGCCCCTGTTTTACCGTCGGCACCCCGCTGCATACCTGGCAATTGGTGGCGCAGGGGCGTACCTCTATTGCCCATAAAGGCATGCTGCTGGCCGGAAAAGTGATGGGCGCGACCGCGCTGCATCTGCTTCAGGATGCCGACCTGCTGCGAAAATGTCGGGAAGAATTCGAACAACACATAACAGAAAAACCGTACGAGTGTCCGATCCCGCAGGACGTGACACCGTCACCTTTAAAATAAAAAAACACAACACAACACAACACAACAACAGTCCCGAGGAACGCCCATGAGTATGTCTTCCATACCTTCGCATTCCCCATCCGGTAAGCTCTATGGCTGGGTTGAAAGGATCGGCAATAAAGTGCCGCACCCTTTCCTGCTTTTTATCTATTTAATTGTCATCCTGATGGTCGCGACAGCCGTGCTGTCCGCCTTTGATGTGAGCGTGCGCAGCCCGGCCGACGGCAGCATGGTGGCCGTAAAAAATCTGCTCAGCGTGGAGGGGTTGCACTGGTTTTTGCCGAACGTGATTAAAAACTTCAGCGGTTTTGCGCCGCTGGGCGCCATCCTGGCGCTGGTGTTAGGCGCGGGTCTGGCCGAACGTGTGGGTCTGCTGCCCGCGCTGATGGTGAAAATGGCCTCGCACGTCAGCGCGCGTTATGCCAGCTATATGGTGCTGTTTATTGCCTTCTTCAGCCATATCTCGTCCGACGCGGCGCTGGTGATCATGCCGCCGATGGGGGCGCTGATTTTCCTCGCCGTTGGCCGTCATCCTGTTGCGGGCCTGCTGTCGGCGATCGCAGGCGTCGGCTGTGGGTTTACTGCTAACCTGCTTATCGTGACCACCGATGTGCTGCTCTCCGGCATCAGCACGGAGGCAGCCAGCACCATCGATGCGGCCATGCACGTCAGCGTGATCGACAACTGGTACTTTATGGCCAGTTCGGTGATTGTCCTGACGATTGTCGGGGGGCTGATTACCGATAAGATCGTTGAGCCGCGCCTGGGTAAATGGGAAGGCCGGAGCGATGAAAAGCTGGAGACGCTGAGCAAAGAGCAGCAATTCGGCCTGCGCGTCGCCGGGATCGTCTCGCTGGCGTTCATTGCGGCTGTGGCGCTGATGGTGGTGCCGGAGAATGGCGTGTTGCGCGATCCAATCAAACACACCGTACTTCCCTCGCCGTTTATTCAGGGTATTGTGCCGCTGATAATTCTCTTCTTTTTCGTCGTTTCGCTCGCCTACGGCATCGCTACCGGTATAATCCGCCGTCAGGGAGATCTGCCGCACCTGATGATCGAGCCGATGAAGGAGATGGCGGGTTTTATCGTGATGGTGTTCCCGCTGGCGCAGTTTGTGGCCATGTTTAACTGGAGCAACATGGGCAAGTTTATGGCCGTGAGCCTGACGGACGCGCTGGAGGCGGCGGGGTTGAGCGGGGTTCCGGCGTTTGTCGGCCTGGCGCTGCTGTCGTCCCTGCTGTGCATGTTTATTGCCAGCGGGTCGGCCATCTGGTCGATTCTGGCCCCCATCTTTGTACCCATGTTTATGATGCTCGGCTTTCATCCGGCATTCGCCCAGATCCTGTTCCGTGTCGCCGATTCTTCGGTGATCCCGCTGGCGCCCGTGTCACCTTTCGTTCCGCTGTTTTTAGGCTTCCTGCAACGCTACAGACCGGAGGCTAAGCTGGGTACCTACTATTCGTTGGTCTTGCCCTATCCGCTTATCTTCTTAGGGGTATGGCTGGTGATGCTGGTGGCGTGGTATCTTCTCGGTCTGCCGATTGGACCGGGTATTTACCCGAGGCTGAACTAAGGAATACTGATGCTGAGATTACTCGAAGACAAGATTGCGACACCGCTGGGGCCGCTGTGGGTTATCGCGGATGAAGCGTTCAATCTTCGCGCTGTTGAGTGGGAAGAGCACAGCGACCGGATGGTTGAGCTGCTCAACATTCATTATCGCGCCGAGGGTTACGAGCGTATTACAGCCCGTAATCCTGGCGGGCTGAGCGATAAACTGGCGGCCTACTTCGAGGGCGATCTCAGCATTATTAATACCCTGCCAACCGCCACGGCGGGTACCCCTTTTCAGCGCGAGGTGTGGCAGGCGCTACGTAACATTCCCTGCGGGCAGGTGATGCACTACGGTCAGCTGGCAGAGCAGCTTGGCCGTACCGGCGCGGCGCGCGCAGTCGGTGCGGCGAATGGCTCAAATCCCGTCAGCATTGTGGTGCCTTGCCATCGCGTGATCGGGCGCAACGGCACCCTCACGGGCTATGCCGGGGGCGTACAGCGTAAAGAGTGGCTGCTGCGTCACGAAGGGTATTTTCTGCTGTAATTCCCAGGCTTTTTGTGCTTAATTTTCTTCCTGTTAGGCTAATAATCCTTAATCATTCTGTGGAATTTCAAGGAGATGGCAACTCGCTGCCGTCTCTTGCCTTTATTGGGGGTTTGCCAGACTTACGTCCTTACCAAAAAGATGTTAAAATTGACCAATATCAATTAAGGCTTGAGCAAACCTATGATCCCGGAAAAGCGAATTATACGACGCATTCAGTCTGGCGGTTGTGCTATCCATTGCCAGGATTGCAGCATCAGCCAGCTCTGTATCCCGTTTACTCTGAATGAGCATGAACTCGATCAGCTTGACAATATCATCGAGCGCAAAAAGCCTATTCAGAAAGGGCAGACGCTGTTTAAAGCGGGAGACGAACTGAAATCGCTCTATGCTATCCGTTCTGGCACCATCAAAAGCTACACCATTACCGAACAGGGCGACGAGCAGATCACTGGCTTCCATCTGGCGGGCGATTTAGTCGGCTTTGACGCCATCGGCAGTGGCCATCACCCGAGCTTTGCTCAGGCGCTGGAAACCTCTATGGTTTGTGAAATCCCGTTTGAAACGCTGGACGATCTGTCCGGTAAGATGCCGAACCTGCGTCAGCAGATGATGCGTCTGATGAGCGGTGAGATCAAAGGCGATCAGGATATGATCCTGCTGCTTTCCAAAAAGAATGCCGAAGAGCGTCTGGCCGCCTTTATCTATAACCTCTCCCGCCGTTTCGCGGAACGTGGCTTCTCCCCACGCGAATTCCGTCTGACCATGACGCGTGGCGATATTGGTAACTATCTGGGCCTGACCGTGGAAACCATCAGCCGTCTGCTGGGTCGTTTCCAGAAGAGCGGAATGCTGGCGGTTAAAGGTAAGTACATCACCATTGAAAACGGTGAAGCGCTGGCCATTCTGGCGGGTCACTCACGTAACGTGGCATAACTCTCCCGGATATCTTATGCCAGGTCGATAAATTTTCATGATTATTGATCTGGCAAAAACTTCCCCCCTGTTTCATTCAAGATATATAGGTTACTCTTTTACTTACAGACTGTGGTGACAGTAGTAAGGAGACCTGTATGGCAAAGTATCAATATATGCTGGTGGCTATCGATCCGAATCAGGACGATCAGCCAGCATTACGACGTGCTGTGTATTTACATCAACGGATTGGTGGCAAAATTAAAGCCTTTTTGCCGATTTATGACTTCTCATACGAGATGACCACCCTTCTGTCGCCTGACGAGCGCACCGCTATGCGTCAGGGAGTGATCAGCCAGCGTACCGCGTGGATCCGCGAGCAGGCGAAGTATTATCTGGAAGCGGGCGTACCTATCGATATCAAGGTGGTCTGGCACAACCGTCCTTTCGAAGCCATTATTCAGGAAGTGGTGGCCGGTGGGCATGACCTGCTGCTGAAAATGGCGCACCAGCATGACAAACTGGAATCCGTGATTTTCACCCCGACCGACTGGCACCTGCTGCGCAAATGCCCTTGTCCGGTATGGATGGTGAAAGATCAGCCGTGGCCTGAGGGCGGGAAAGCCGTCGTGGCGGTCAATCTGGCCAGCGAAGAGGATTATCACAATTCGCTGAACGAGAAGCTGGTGAACGAGACCCTTCAGCTTGCCGACCAGGTTAACCATACCGAAGTCCATCTGGTGGGAGCCTATCCGGTTACGCCAATCAATATCGCCATCGAGCTGCCTGAATTTGACCCGAGCGTGTATAACGATGCGATTCGCGGTCAGCATCTGCTGGCCATGAAAGCGCTGCGCCAGAAATTCAGTATCGATGAGAACATGACCCACGTAGAAAAAGGGTTACCGGAAGAGGTTATTCCGGATCTGGCGGAGCATTTGCAGGCCGGGATTGTGGTGCTGGGCACCATTGGCCGGACCGGTATTTCTGCCGCGTTCCTGGGTAATACCGCCGAGCAGGTGATCGACCATCTTCGCTGCGACCTTCTGGTTATCAAACCGGATCAGTATCAGACGCCGGTTGAACTGGACGATGAGGAAGACGATTGACCCCAAAATGAAAGCCCGCCGGTAACGGCGGGCTTTTTTTATTGCGCTTCGCTCAACCGTTGCGCCGGTGCCTCGTCGCCAGCATTCATCCAGGGCGCGTGCAGAACCATGCTCGGCAGCGCCAGCTTGATCTCCTGCTGGTTCAGCCCCTCCAGAATACGAATATTGATCTCCTGCTGAATATCCATGTACTTGTTGTAATCCGCCGTATTAACGATATGGACCACCTCGAAGGTCAGGCGATCGCGATCGAAGCCCAGGAAATGGGCGCGGTCAAACTTCGTTTCCCCGACGTCGGTAATGATCTGTTTGACCATATCACCCACTGAACGCAGTTTTTCCGGCGCCGTGTCGCTGGCGACCCCGAAGGTAAAGACGATCCGGCGCGTTTGCATCCGCTTGTAGTTATGCAGCGTCTGTTGCAGCAGGATGGCGTTCCCACAGACAATTTGCTCCCCGCTCAGGCTACGGATACGAGTGGTTTTCAGGCCGATGTGCTCTACCGTCCCGGCGACATCGTTAAACACCACAAAATCGCCGATTTCGAACGGCTTATCAAAACCGATGGAGAGCGATGCAAACACGTCGCTCAGGATCGTTTGCACCGCGAGGGCGATAGCAATACCCCCTACCCCAAGGCTGGCAACCAGAGCAGTGATGTTGACGCCCGCGTTAGCAAGAATAGACAGCAGCATCACTGACCAGACAATGGCACGGAGGATAAGCCCCGTGATCACCAACGTCACCGGGTTTTTATGGCTTCCCGGCGCCAGCATGACGTGACGAAGCCACGACACCACCCCCTGATCCATCCACAGCGCCACCTGGATAGCGAAGACCAGGAACCAGGCGTGGCTCACGGTACCAAAGAGATGATCCGGTAAGTCGACGAAACGCAGGCTGAACAGCAGCGCCACGACAAAAAGCAGGAAGCGGCTGGTGCGGTTAAGCATATCCGTCAGGATAAAACGCATCCGGTTGGTGGTGGGATGCTTGTCGCCCCAGGTGGTGATCCCTTTCTTAACAAAGGCGATCAGGCGCGTCAGCAGCCAGTACACCAGCAGAGTTACAAAGACTACCGTGGCGACGCCAATCCAGAATGATGGCGTCATCATCAGCGCGATGATGTCAAAGCGGGACAGAAATTGCATTACACCTCCTCGTATTACACAAAGGGTAAAGTATAGACAGAGGAGAATGGCTGACCGCAGAAATAAGAAAACCGCCCCCAGGGGCGGTTTGACAGGATGAAGCGGAATTAAAGAGATTTCAGAATCGCATCCACGCTGGCCTTGGCGTCGCCAAACAGCATGTGGGTGTTATCTTTAAAGAACAGCGGGTTCTGCACGCCAGCATAGCCGGTGTTCATAGAGCGTTTGAAGACAATGACGTTCTGCGCCTTCCACACTTCGAGAACAGGCATACCCGCAATCGGGCTGCGCGGATCATCCTGCGCCGCCGGGTTAACGGTGTCGTTGGCGCCAATCACCAGTACGGTGTCGGTGTCGGCGAAATCATCGTTGATCTCGTCCATTTCCAGCACGATGTCGTAAGGCACCTTCGCTTCCGCCAGCAGCACGTTCATGTGGCCTGGCAGACGCCCCGCCACCGGGTGAATACCAAAGCGAACCTTGATACCGCGCGCGCGCAGTTTCTCGGTGATTTCCGCCACCGGATACTGCGCCTGCGCCACCGCCATGCCATAGCCCGGGGTGATGATAACGGAATGCGAGTTTTTCAGCATCTCTGCGGTGTCTTCCGCACTGATTTCACGGTGTTCACCCACTTCCTCATCAGAACCGGTTGATGAACCGTCAGAACCGAAGCCACCCGCGATGACGCTAATAAACGAGCGGTTCATCGCCTTACACATGATGTAAGACAGGATCGCACCGGAAGAACCGACCAGCGCACCGGTGACAATCAGCAGGTCGTTGCTCAGCATGAAGCCTGCTGCCGCCGCTGCCCAACCGGAATAGGAGTTCAGCATGGAGACGACTACCGGCATATCTGCCCCGCCGATAGACGCCACCAAATGCCAGCCGAAGGCCAGCGCGATAATGGTCATCACCAATAACGCCAGCACCTGCAAGCCTACGCTTTCGGTACGCACGAAGACCACCAGCAGCACAAAGGAAACGACCAGCGCCGCCAGATTCAGCTTGTGGCGGTTAGGCAGCATCAGCGGTTTGGAAGAGATCTTCCCGCGCAGTTTGCCGAACGCCACGATTGAGCCGGTGAAGGTCACCGCGCCAATGAAGATGCCGAGGAACACTTCGGTCAGGTGGATGTTCACCAGAATCGGTTCCAGACCCGGTTCGTGGTACAGATAGCTGTTGAAGCCCACCAGCACCGCGGCCAGACCCACGAAGCTGTGCAGAATAGCAACCAGCTCCGGCATCTCGGTCATTTCAACGCGTTTCGCCAGACGAATACCAATCGCACCACCGATGATCATCGCCACCAGGATCCACGCCACGTTGCCGGTGTCCGGCCCAAAGATGGTGGCAATCAGCGCAATCGCCATCCCGGCGATACCAAAGTTATTTCCCTGCTGAGACGTTTCGTGTTTGGAAAGCCCCGCCAGACTGAAAATAAACAGGATTGCAGCAACAATGTATGCGGCTGTAACTAATCCTCCAGACATATGCTACCCCTTAGCCTTTACGAAACATTTTCAGCATGCGCTGAGTCACGGTGAAACCACCGAAAATATTGATACTGGCGATCAGCACTGCAATGAAGCTCAGGAAGCTGATCCAGCCGCCATGACCAATTTGCAGCAATGCCCCAACCACGATAATCCCGGAGATGGCATTGGTAACCGACATCAGCGGGGTATGCAGCGCATGGGAAACGTTCCACACGACGTAGTAACCCACCACGCAGGAGAGCGCGAAGACGGTGAAGTGGCCAAGGAACTCTTTTGGCGCGACGTCCGCCAGCCAGCCAAACAGGATAATGACCAGCGCCATGATGGCGTATTTGCGCCACGGCGACGCAGGTTTCGCTGGTTCTGCAGGCTCAGGCGCCGCTTTCGGCGCAGCCTGAGGCTGAGCGGAAACCTGTATCGGCGGTGCAGGCCAGGTGATCTCCCCTTCACGCACCACGGTCACGCCGCGCACCACCACATCATCAAAATCAACGGTGATGTTGCCGTCTTTCTCTTTGCAGAGCAGCTTCAGCAGATTAACGAGGTTCGTGCCGTACAGCTGAGAGGACTGGGTTGGCAGACGTCCTGGCAGGTCGGTATAACCGATCACCTTCACGCCGTTCGCGGTCGTCGTGACCTGATTTGGCACGGTATACTCACAGTTACCGCCGTTTTGCGCCGCCAGATCGACAATCACGCTGCCCGGCTGCATGGAATCCACCATCTCACGGGTGATCAGCTTCGGCGCCGGTTTACCCGGAATAAGCGCGGTGGTGACAATGATGTCCACCTCTTTTGCCTGCGCCGCAAAGAGCGCCATTTCCGCCTTAATAAAGGCTTCAGACATGACCTTCGCGTAACCATCACCGCTGCCCGCTTCTTCCTTGAAGTCCAGCTCAAGGAATTCGGCGCCCATACTCTGCACCTGCTCCTTCACTTCCGGCCGGGTATCAAACGCACGAACAATAGCGCCCAGGCTGTTTGCGGCCCCAATGGCGGCAAGACCTGCCACACCGGCACCAATTACCATCACCTTCGCGGGTGGTACTTTGCCTGCGGCCGTAATTTGACCGGTAAAGAAGCGACCAAACTCATGAGCAGCTTCGACAATGGCGCGATAGCCGGCAATGTTTGCCATAGAACTCAGCGCATCCAGAGACTGCGCGCGCGAAATACGCGGCACGGAATCCATCGCCATCACGGTGACACCGCGTGCCGCCAGCTTCTCCATCAGCTCCGGGTTTTGGGCTGGCCAGACAAAGCTCACAAGCGTCGTGCCCGCGTTCAGCAGTTCAATTTCACTCTCTTCCGGTGCGTTTACCTTCAGAATAATGGGTGATTGCCAGACCTCAGCACCGTCCACTACGTCCGCGCCAGCCTGAGTAAAGGCCTCGTCATCGAAACTCGCCAGTTTGCCCGCGCCGCTTTCAATCGCGACGGTAAAACCCAGTTTAAGCAGTTGCTCCACCGTTTTTGGTGTTGCCGCTACGCGGGTTTCATTGGCTAACCGTTCTTTTGGTACCCCAATACGCATAGTTTTCCCTTCCATCGGTTTGTGATGATGGTTTGTCGATAATTGCCCGCGGTTCGTATCAATTTTCACCATCGCGATAACGACGGAGAATGATTAACCCCGGAAAATAAAACAGTAACAAACTTTCTATAACCTACTGAAAATAGCGCCCGTGATCTACCGCCAGAAAACACTATTTCTTATTTTATCTGTGAAAAATAAGCGATCGGGGTCACTGACAGAGATATTTACCTTAAATTCGCCTTCAGGACCGATAAATCGCGCAAGCGAAGCGGTAAAAACATGATATAGCGCCATAAAAGAACAACTCATTAACATTAAATTAACTTGTAAAAGTCATATGCTTAATCAGTTTTTCTTGTGAAACGCCTGTTTTTTCCACATATCACAAAATGTTATCGAATCAGGTCCTTTGCTGAGCACAGGCTGTGAAAAATGCCGCAGACAGCGACGGGTGTTAAATGCCATAATCGGGACCGTCTCAAATTAACAACAACACCAGTACATGGTTTGCGCAAGGCGAAGGATTATTTTTATGAAGCTTAAGAACACACTCCTGGCGTCCGCACTTCTTTCCGCGACCGCCCTGTCAGCGAATGCTGCGACAGAGTTGACGCCGGAGCAAGCGGCAGCGTTAAAACCTTTTGACCATACGGTCATTGTGGGTCGGTATAATTCCATTGGCGATGCCGTCGCCGCCGCATCAAAAGCCGCCGATAAAAACGGCGCTGCCTCGTTTTACGTCGTTGACCAGTCCGATCAGGGCAACAGCGGTAACCAGCGCGTGACTGTTGCGCTGTACAAAGAGAATGCCCCAAAGGCAGATGAACAGAAAAACCGCGTGATTAACGGCATTGTTGAACTGCCGAAAGATCAGGCTGTTCAGCTGGAACCGTATGACACCGTGACCGTTCAGGGCTTCTACCGCAGCCAGCCTGAAGTTAACGATGCCATCACCAAAGCCGCGAGAGAAAAAGGCGCTTACGCGTTTTATATCGTGCGTCAGGTTGATGCCAACCAGGGCGGAAACCAGCGCATTACCGCCTTCATCTATAAGCAAGATGCGAAAAAACGCGTAGTGCAAAGCCCGGATGCGATTCCAGCGGATTCAGAAGCCGGTCGTGCTGCGTTAGCAAAAGGCGGTGAAGAAGCGAAGAAAGTTGAAATTCCGGGCGTAGCAACGTCTGCGGCACCAAGCGCTGAAGTGGGTCGTTTCTTTGAAACCCAATCCACCAAAGGCGGTCGTTATACCGTTACGTTACCAGACGGCACGAAAATTGAAGAGCTGAACAAAGCCACTGCCGCGCAGATGGTGCCGTTCGACAGCATCAAGTTTACGGGCAACTATGGCAACATGACAGAAATCTCCTATCAGGTGGCGAAGCGTGCTGCGAAGAAAGGCGCGAAGTATTACCACATCACCCGCCAGTGGCAGGAACGTGGCAACAACCTGACCATCAGTGCCGATCTGTACAAGTAACAAAACGGTTTCATAAAGGCGGCGCAGTGCCGCCTTTTTTGTTACTTTTTTTCTGATTTCTGCCCCATGTCATTGCATGCATCCGTCACACTCCGTAAAATCCCGCGCCTTAGCGTGATCCACCATTTTTATGCGCCTTAGCGAAATAATTATTCTGGATTTGGACTTTTCATAACAGGAAGCCAATGGAAAAGAAACTTGGCCTGAGTGCGTTAACTGCACTTGTATTGAGCTCAATGCTGGGCGCGGGCGTATTCAGTTTGCCGCAGAACATGGCGGCCGTCGCCAGCCCGGCCGCATTACTGATTGGCTGGGGCATCACCGGCGTCGGGATTTTGCTGCTGGCGTTCGCCATGCTGCTGCTGACCCGTATCCGACCGGATCTGGACGGCGGAATATTCACTTACGCCCGTGAAGGTTTTGGCGAGCTGATTGGCTTCTGCTCCGCCTGGGGCTACTGGCTGTGCGCGGTGATCGCCAACGTCTCCTATCTGGTTATCGTCTTCTCGGCGCTCAGTTTCTTTACCGATACGCCCGAACTGCGCCTGTTTGGTGACGGCAATACCTGGCAGTCCATCGTCGGCGCCTCGGTGCTGCTGTGGATTGTTCACTGGTTGATTTTGCGCGGTGTTCAGACCGCGGCCAGCATTAACCTGGTGGCGACGCTGGCCAAGCTGGTGCCGCTTGGCCTGTTCGTCGTGCTGGCCTTCCTCGCCTTCCGTCTCGATGTCTTTACGCTCGATTTCAGCGGTATTGCGTTGGGCGTTCCCGTCTGGGAGCAGGTGAAAAATACCATGCTGATTACCCTGTGGGTGTTCATCGGTGTTGAAGGTGCCGTCGTGGTCTCTGCCCGCGCGCGTAACAAACGCGACGTGGGACGCGCCACACTGCTGGCCGTCCTGGCGGCGCTGGGCGTTTATCTGCTGGTGACGCTGCTGTCGCTCGGTGTGGTGGCCCGCCCTGAACTGGCGGAGATGCGTAATCCGTCCATGGCCGGGCTGATGGTGAAAATGCTCGGTCCCTGGGGTGATGTGGTTATCGCGGCAGGTTTGATTGTCTCCGTCTGCGGCGCGTACCTGAGCTGGACCATTATGGCGGCGGAAGTACCGTTCCTGGCCGCCACGCACAAAGCGTTCCCGCGCCTGTTTGCCCGTCAGAATAAAAACAGTGCGCCATCGGCTTCTCTGTGGCTCACCAACATCAGCGTGCAGGTCTGTCTGGTGCTGATCTGGCTCACAGGTTCGGACTATAACACGCTGCTGACCATCGCCTCCGAGATGATTCTGGTACCCTATTTCTTAGTGGGCGCATATCTGTTAAAAATTGCGACCCGCCCGGCACACTATGCGGTAGGCGTAGGTGCCTGTATTTACGGTCTATGGTTATTGTATGCTTCCGGCCCGATGCATCTGCTGCTGTCCGTGGTGCTCTACGCGCCAGGCCTGCTGGTGTTTATCTACGCTCGCCGTACGCATCAGCTTGATAATGCCCTTAAGCGCCGCGAAATGGCGTTGATAGGTTTGCTGTTAGTCGCTGCCGTACCGGCAACGTGGATGTTAATGGGATAGCGCCGCCTGTCCCATTGTTGAACTGAAAAGGAGATTACGATGGGACACACGCAGCAACGCCCAATATTGATCACTGGCGCAGGCCGTCGCATCGGCCTCGCCCTCGCCCATCACTTTCTCAATCTTCGCCATCCGGTTATCGTCAGTTACCGCACGGAATATCCCTCCATTGAAGGGCTACGACATGCCGGAGCCGTCTGCATTCAGGCGGATTTCTCCACGGATGAAGGTATTCTTGCTTTCGCGGAAAAAGTGAAATCGACCACCCCCGGGCTGCGGGCGGTTATTCACAACGCCAGTACCTGGCTTCCTGAAAAAGCAGGACATTCGCTCAGCGAAACGCTCGCCTGCATGATGCAGATCCACGTTAATGCGCCTTATCTGCTCAACCATGCCCTACAGGATCTGCTACGCGGACACGGCCATGCCGCAGGCGACATTATCCATTTCACCGATTACGTGGTGGAGCGAGGCAGCGATAAACACATCGCCTACGCGGCCAGCAAAGCCGCGCTGGATAATATGACTCGCTCGTTCGCGCGCAAGCTGGCCCCCGAGGTAAAAGTCAACGCGATTGCCCCGGCGATGATTTTATTTAACGAGGGCGATGATGCCGAGTATCGTCAGCAGGCGCTTAACAAGTCGTTGATGAAAATTGCGCCCGGCGAGAAAGAGGTGATCGACCTGATCGATTATCTGCTGACCAGCTGTTACGTCACGGGAAGGACGTTTGCCGTGGACGGTGGCCGCCCGCTGCGCTAGTGAAAGCGGCTCCAGAAGAAGATGAGCACCCAGGCGCTGAGGCTCCAGCAGACCACCGCCCCGCCCAGCGCCAGGGGCAGACGCAGAAAACCGGTGAAGTACCACAGCGACAGCAGATAGATGAAATACGGGATGATTGACCACATCCCGAATACAATGGTGGCCCGCAGCGCCTCTATACCCCGCTCAGAGGCCACAATATAGTGCGCGATTAACGCAAAGGTGGGAAACAGCGGGATAAGCCCGGCAATGTAGTAGTTCTTCGTTTTAGCCAGCACCCCAATCAGCAGCACGACCAGCGCACCCAGCGCGGCTTTGATCAACAGCCCCATTCTTTTCCCTTAACAATCAAATAACATTCCCGTGCAGGATAACGGAACTCCGGCTAATTATGAAAGATTAATGGAAGGTTAAGGTTGTGCGGTGTATGTTGACGTTTTTCGCGATGACAGACGTAGTATGAATAAGATTGTTTATGTTGAAGATGAACCCGAAGTGGGACAATTGATCGCCGCTTATCTGGGTAAACATGATATTGAAGTGGTTGTCGAACCTCGTGGCGATCGCGCTGAAGACGTCGTCACCCGCGAAAATCCGGACCTGGTGTTGCTGGACATTATGCTGCCCGGAAAAGATGGCATGACGCTTTGCCGGGATCTACGCGCGAAGTGGGACGGCCCGATCGTGCTGCTGACCTCTCTCGACAGCGATATGAATCATATTCTGTCCCTTGAGATGGGCGCGAATGACTACATCCTGAAAACCACGCCGCCGGCGGTCCTGCTTGCCCGTTTGCGCCTTCATCTGCGTCAGCGTGCCAGCGCTGAGCGTGAAGCGCCTGCGCCCTCTTTAACGCCGCATAAGGCGATGCGGTTCGGCACGCTTTCTATCGACCCGGTCAACCGACAGGTTATGCTTTCCGGGGAGCTGATTGCGCTCTCAACCGCAGATTTTGACCTGCTGTGGGAGCTGGCAACTCATGCCGGGCAAATTATGGACCGGGATGCATTGCTGAAAAATCTGCGCGGCGTAAGTTACGACGGAATGGATCGTAGCGTTGATGTGGCGATTTCTCGCCTGCGAAAAAAACTGCAGGACAGCGCCACCGAGCCCTACCGCATTAAAACCGTACGTAATAAGGGCTACCTGTTTGCCCCGCACGCATGGGAAACCTGAAAAAAAACTACACAGTAAATTTCGAAAAATAACTTGCGATGCATCAGGAATGTTATCGGTATACGTCGTAAGTTTTCGATTATATGCATCGTTAGTCATGAAATATCCCTTGATCACATTCCTCTTACCTGTTCAATTTCGATGTGCATTTTTCGCGTAAACAAAAGTAGCTCTAATGTATTTCATTGCTATAGTACAATATATATTCAGCAGTTCAGGAACCATCATCGATCAAAAATCCGTCACTTAAATGCACATTGTGTTAAAAATGAACTTTACAATTGACTAAATTATTATCTTATCCTTATGAAAACAAAGGGGATATAGTTAGCACATAAATAATATCGATCTTTTTCAATAGCTTACGCGTTTGCAGAAATCTAATTCTCATGCTAAACCTTATACTCTCTCAATTATTTAATGAACGAGGTATAGCAATGTCATGGAGAGTCATTAGCTCGGTAATTTGTCCTAACACGGGGATCGTTTATTCAAGCATCTTGGGACTCAAGTTCTTGAAACTCATCATTTGGTATGAAAGCGATGTCTATTTGTACCCCGGCGATAGGATATATCCGACAAAGAATGGCGTCTTCATTAATGGTGTTTTCAAGCCAATATCGATATACAACATCTCCCCTTACAACGAGATGTTATGGAGTGAAATTAAAAACAAGATGGCCTGCCCATACAATCGAAACCAGGAAGAGGAGATATGTACCTACGCGGTGCATTGCAACGCGCGTAAGTGTCCGCATGGGTTTGCCACGCATCCACTGATTGTCAGCACAGTCAAATCCAGACATTAACGAATGTTGGTAATGTTCAGGTTACAAAGATAAGTCTCTTTGTCGCACCGTTTGCGCCGGATACCTCTCACTGGTAAACGCCATAAATAAAGCCACCCGCAGGTGGCCTTTGTCATTGTTATTCTGATTCACAAATACTCTTAATCGTAAATAAACTCGTATAGCGAAGCGTAAACGGATTACCCGGGCATTGATGGAATAAAGCGATGCCGTGTTTTATTACCTTTCGACGAATACCCCTTTTCAACGCATCATGCCTGACTTGCGCCCATAGCGACCCTGCTGGTAAAAGACGTGTAGTGAAGCCCCTGTTTCGGTGAAATTAATGAAGAAGCTGTTTGTTCAGTTTTATTTACTGCTGTTTGTCTGCTTTCTGGTGATGACCATGCTGGTCGGGCTGGTCTATAAGTTCACCGCAGAGCGTGCGGGCAGACAATCCCTGGACGATCTGATGAAAAGCTCGCTCTACCTGATGCGTAGCGAGCTGCGCGAAATTCCTCCGCATGACTGGGCACGTACGTTAAAAGAGCTGGATCTGAATCTGTCGTTTGATCTGCGTATCGAACCCCTGAAGGATTTTGATTTAGCGCCGCCGGCGATGCAGCGTTTGCGCGATGGAGACATCGTCGCCCTGGACGAGAAATATACCTTCATTCAGCGTATTCCGCGCAGCCACTATGTCCTGGCCGTCGGGCCAGTGCCCTATCTCTATTACCTGCACCAGATGCGCCTGCTGGATCTCGCCCTGCTGGGCTTTATTGCCATCTCGCTCGCTTTCCCTGTATTCATCTGGATGCGACCGCACTGGCAGGACATGCTGAAACTGGAATCCGCCGCACAGCGTTTTGGGGAGGGTCATTTAACTGAACGCATACATTTCGACAGTGGTTCCAGTTTTGACCGTCTCGGTATTGCCTTTAACCAGATGGCCGATAACATCAACGCCCTGATTGCCAGCAAGAAGCAGCTTATCGACGGCATTGCGCATGAACTGCGCACTCCGCTGGTACGCCTGCGTTATCGCCTGGAGATGAGCGAGAACCTCACCGCCGCGGAATCGCAGGCCCTCAATCGGGATATTGGCCAGCTTGAAGCGCTGATTGAAGAGCTGCTGACCTATGCCCGCCTCGATCGGCCTCAGACGGAGTTGCACCTCAGTACGCCGGATCTTCCCGTCTGGCTACAGACGCATATTAACGATGTGCAGAGCGTTAACCCTCAGCGAAAACTGCTGACAGCCATTACCCCCGGCGCGTACGGCGCGCTGGACATGCGCCTGATGGAACGCGTGCTGGATAATCTGATGAACAACGCCATGCGCTACAGCGAAACCACGCTGCGCATAGGTTTAGATTTGCAGGGGAGCCAGGCAATTCTGTGTGTGGAAGACGATGGCCCCGGTATTGAGCCAGCGGAGCGTGAAAAAGTTTTCGAGCCGTTTGTGCGCCTCGACCCCAGCCGCGACCGTGCTACCGGCGGCTGTGGTCTGGGGCTGGCTATTGTCCGTTCTATTGCCCAGGCGATGGGCGGTTCGGTTCGCTGCGAAGCGAGCGAGCTGGGCGGGGCCCGGTTCGTCTTTAGCTGGCCGATCTATCACAACATTCCTCTTCCCGTACCTGCCTGAACTAAACCGCACGCTGGCCTGACCCGGCGTGTTGTGCTATATCAGTAGTATGTTGTAACTAATTAAGGGCTATTATGGCGACTTACGATCTCATCGAAAGGCTTAACACCACATTTCGGGAAATAGAGCAGGCGTTACTGACCCTGACGGCGCAACTACAGGGCTGCCGCCTGCTGGCCGCCCGCGTCTTTTCCCTGCCCGAGGTGGCGAAAGGCGCGGAACACGACCCGCTGAACACCATTGAGGTAACGCAGCATATCGGTAAAGTGGCGCTGGAACTGACGTTGCAGCACTATCGCCGCCTTTTCATCCAGCAGCAGTCCGAAAATCGCAGCAGTAAGGCCGCCGTTCGCCTGCCCGGCGTCATCTGTCTGCAAACGGATACCGCAACGCGTGAAGCCATTGAGGCGCAAATTACGCATATTAATACGCTGAAAGCCGCCTTCGAGAAAATCGTGACCGTTGAGTCCGGGCTGGCACCGGCTGCCCGTTTTGAATGGGTGCATCGCCAGCTTCCGGGGCTGATCACCCTGAATGCTTACCGCACGCTGACGGTACTGCACCACCCCGCCACGCTGCGCTTCGGCTGGGCCAACAAGCACATCATTAAAAACTTCACGCGCGACGAGATCCTGGCTCAGCTGGAGAAAAGCCTGAAATCGCCGCGAACGGTCGCCCCGTGGTCGCGGGAACAGTGGATTGAACGGCTGGAGCAGGAGTACCACAGCATTGCCTCCCTGCCGGCTGATACCCGTCTTAAAATAAAGCGTCCGGTCAAGGTGCAGCCTATCGCTCGTGTCTGGTATGCCGGACAGCAAAAGCAGGTGCAATACGCCTGCCCGACACCGCTGATTGCGCTCTACGATGCCGATCAGGGTGCGGTGGTGCCGGATATAGGAGAACTGCTGAACTACGATGCTGAAAACGTTCAGCATCGCTATAAACCCCAGGCACAGCCGCTACAGCTGATTATCCCGCGGCTGCACCTGTATGTGGCGCAGTGATTACCTGATGCTGCCCACCATCGCTTCCGGGCGGACCCAGGCATCAAACTCGGCGTCCGTCAGGTAGCCCAGCGCCAGCGCAGAGGCTTTCAGGGTAAGCCCCTCTTTGTGCGCTTTTTTAGCGATTTCGGCCGCTTTATCATAACCAATATGGGTGTTTAGCGCCGTGACCAGCATCAGGGACTCATTCAGCAGCTGGCTGATTCGCTCGCGATTAGGCTCAATACCCACCGCGCAGTGCTCGTTAAAGCTCTCCATGCCATCGGCCAGCAGACGAATCGATTGCAGTACGTTGTGGATCACCATCGGGCGATAGACGTTAAGCTCGAAGTTACCCGACGCGCCGCCCATGTTGACCGCAACGTCATTACCCATCACCTGACAGCACAGCATGGTCATGGCTTCGCACTGCGTCGGGTTTACTTTACCCGGCATAATGGAGCTGCCCGGCTCGTTTTCCGGAATGCTGATTTCGCCGATGCCGCAGCGCGGGCCGGAGGCCAGCCAGCGCACGTCGTTGGCGATTTTCATCAGCGAGGCTGCCAGCCCTTTCAGCGCGCCATGGGTATGGACCAGCGCATCACAGGTCGCCAGCGCTTCGAATTTATTCGGGGCGGTAACAAACGGCTGCCCGGTGATCTTCGCCAGCTCTTCGGCCACGCGCACCGCGTACTCGGGATGGGTGTTTAACCCGGTGCCAACCGCCGTTCCGCCGAGCGCCAGCTCCGCCAGATGCGGCAGGCTGTTGTCTATATGCTTAAGATTGTGCTCCAGCATCGCCACCCAGCCGGAGATCTCCTGGCCAAGCGTCAGCGGCGTGGCGTCCTGCAGGTGCGTACGACCAATTTTTACAATGTCGCCGAAAGCCTGCGCTTTCTCGTTAAGCGTAGATTTGAGCGCGTTGAGCTGCGGGATAAGCTGCTCGCGGATAGCGATGACGGCCGCCACGTGCATGGCCGTCGGGAACACGTCGTTGGAACTCTGGCTTTTATTCACGTCATCGTTCGGGTGAACTTTCCGCTCCATGCCTCGCACGCCGCCAAGCAGCTCGCTTGCGCGGTTCGCCAGCACCTCGTTCATGTTCATGTTGCTCTGGGTGCCTGAGCCGGTCTGCCAGATGGCAAGGGGGAATTCGTCGGGATGTTTGCCCGCCAGCACTTCGTCGGCGGCATTGATGATGGCCGAGGCTTTATCGGCATCCAGCAGGCCCAGATCCTGATTAACTTTGGCGGCAGCGCGTTTGGTCAACGCCAGCGCCTGGATTAGCGAGACGGGCATTTTCTCTGTCGAAATGCGGAAATGCTCCAGCGAACGCTGGGTTTGCGCGCCCCATAGCTTGTCGGCCGGGACGTCGATGGCGCCCATGGAGTCTTTCTCGCGGCGATGCATTGTCATTACTTACTCCTTGATAACAAAGATGGGATTGCTCACATGCTTAAGAGATAAGTATTGATGACTTCTGAGAAACGTTATGGCGCTTTGTGCGCTCTTTTTGATGTCGGGTGGCGGCTGCGCCTTACCCGACCTACGAGGATGTAGGCCGGGTAAGCGTCAGCGCCACCCGGCAATTTACAGAATTACTTCACACATGCCGAACACTGGGAAGACTGGATCTGTTTGAAGAAGTCGTTACCTTTGTCATCCACGAGGATAAACGCCGGGAAGTCTTCCACTTCAATTTTCCAGATCGCTTCCATACCCAGTTCCGGGTACTCCACGCACTCCAGGCTCTTGATACTGCCCTGCGCCAGCACCGCTGCCGGGCCGCCGATGCTGCCGAGGTAGAAGCCGCCGTGCTTGTGGCACGCGTCCGTCACCTGCTGGCTGCGGTTGCCTTTCGCCAGCATGATCATGCTGCCACCGTTGGCCTGCAGCTGGTCGACGTAGGAGTCCATACGGCCCGCCGTGGTTGGGCCTAACGAGCCGGAAGCATACCCATCAGGCGTTTTTGCAGGGCCTGCGTAGTAGATCGGGTGATCTTTAATGTACTGCGGCAGCCCTTCACCGTTGTCCAGGCGCTCTTTCAGCTTCGCATGGGCGATGTCGCGGCCCACGATAATCGTCCCGTTCAGGGAAAGGCGCGTTGAAACCGGATACTGCGAAAGCTGCGCCAGGATCTCCTTCATCGGGCGATTCAGGTCAACGCGTACCGCTTCGCCCTCACCCGCTTTTCGCAGTTCTTCAGGGATGTATTTGCCCGTGTTGTTCTCCAGCTTTTCGATCCAGATGCCGTCGCGGTTGATCTTCGCTTTGATGTTACGATCCGCAGAGCACGACACGCCCATCCCCACTGGACAGGATGCACCGTGGCGCGGGAGGCGGATCACGCGAATGTCATGCGCGAAGTATTTGCCGCCAAACTGCGCGCCCAGCCCCAGATTCTGCGCTTCGGCCAGCAGTTCCTGCTCAAGCTGCACGTCGCGGAACGCCTGACCATGTTCGTTACCTTCCGTTGGCAGGCCATCGTAGTATTTGGTTGAGGCCAGCTTAACGGTTTTCAGGGTGCTTTCAGCAGACGTACCGCCAATCACAAACGCGATATGGTACGGCGGGCAGGCCGCAGTGCCAAGGGTGCGCATCTTCTCAACCAGATAGTTCTTCAGCTTGCCCGGGGTAAGCAGCGCTTTGGTTTCCTGGTAAAGATAGGTTTTGTTGGCTGAACCGCCGCCTTTGGCAATGCAGAGGAATTTGTACTCGTCACCGTCGACGCTATAGAGGTCAATCTGCGCAGGCAGGTTGGTGCCGGTGTTCACCTCTTTGTACATATCCAGCGCCGCGTTTTGCGAATAGCGCAGGTTATCTTCGGTGTAGGTATTGTAGACGCCGCGCGCCAGCGCCGCTTCGTCACCGCCGCCGGTCCAGACGCGCTGGCCTTTTTTACCGGTGATAATCGCCGTGCCGGTGTCCTGGCAGGTTGGCAGAATGCCTTTCGCCGCGATATCAGAGTTACGCAGGAATTGCAGGGCAACGTACTTGTCGTTCTCGCTGGCTTCCGGGTCGCTCAGAATATCGGCAACCTGCTGCTGATGCGCCGGACGGAGCATAAAGGAAGCATCGTGGAAGGCTTGCTGCGCCAGCAGCGTCAGCGCCTGCGGGTCAACTTTGAGGATCTCCTGCCCTTCAAACTCAGAGACAGAAACGTAATCGCGGGTTAACAGGTAATACTCGGTCCGATCCTGACTGAGGGGGAAAGGATCCTGATAATGGAAGGGTTTATTCGACATTGTTCTCTCACTTACTGCTTCGGTCTGTTTATTCAGGGCAGATGTTCCGCTGCCCGGCTTAAAAGCGAGTCAGCTTATCCTACACAATTTTTTAACAAAAACTGAGACTAGTACGACTTTTTACATCCGCAGGTTACTTCCATTCGGTTTATTGCTTTAATACGCGAAGTTAATTCCACATATGAATCAGGGCTTGATAATGCAAAAACTCATCAACTCAGTGCAAAACTACGCCTGGGGAAGTAAAACTGCGTTAACGGATCTCTACGGTATCGCCAACCCGGACAACCTGCCGATGGCAGAGCTGTGGATGGGCGCGCACCCGAAGAGCAGCTCAAAAATTGAAGATGCCAGCGGCCAGGTGCGCAGCCTGCGTGATGTCATCGATGCCGACAAAGCCGCGCTGCTCGGCGATAAAGTGGCGAATCGTTTTGGTGAGCTGCCTTTTCTGTTCAAGGTATTGTGCGCCGACCAGCCGCTCTCCATTCAGGTTCACCCGAACAAAAAAGCCTCTGAGCTGGGCTTTGCCAAAGAAAATGCCGCCGGTATTCCGTTAGACGCCGCAGAGCGTAACTACAAAGATCCTAACCACAAGCCGGAACTGGTTTTCGCCCTTACCCCTTTCCTGGCGATGAATGCCTTCCGCGAGTTTTCCGAGATCATCTCCCTGCTGCAACCGGTCGCTGGGGCTCACAACGCGATCGCCCACTTCCTGGAAAACCCGAACGCAGAAGCCCTGAGCGCGTTGTTTGCCAGCCTGCTGAATATGCAGGGCGAGGAAAAATCCCACGCGCTGGCGGTGCTGAAAGCCGCGCTGAACGACCAGCAGGGTGAGCCATGGGACACCATTCGCGTAATTTCCGCGTTTTATCCGGACGACAGCGGCCTCTTCTCTCCGCTGCTGCTGAACGTGGTGAAGCTCAACCCGGGCGAAGCGATGTTCCTGTTCGCTGAAACCCCGCACGCCTACCTGAACGGCGTGGCGCTGGAGGTGATGGCTAACTCCGATAACGTACTGCGCGCGGGCCTGACGCCAAAATACATCGACATCCCTGAGCTGGTTGCCAACGTGAAGTTCGTGGCGAAACCTGCTGCGGAGCTGCTTACTCAGCCGGTGAAAAACGGCGCAGAGCTGGACTTCCCGATTCCGGTTGACGATTTTGCCTTCTCCCTGCATGACCTCAGCGCAGACGAAACCGCCATTGCACAGGAGAGCGCCGCGATCCTGTTCTGTGTGGAAGGCGAAGCGACGTTGCATAACGGTAGCGAGCGTCTGCTGCTTAAACCGGGGGAGTCCGCTTTTGTCCCGGCAAACGAGTCGCCTGTCTTCGTGAGCGGCACTGGTCGCCTGGCGCGCGTTTTTAATAAGCTTTAGGGACTTACTGAATTTTTTAACAACTCTTGCTAAGCTAGTAACAGGCGTTGTAACACCAGGCGGTTTTAACCGCCTGGTTTCATTTTAGGGATAATCGCAATGAAAAAATCGGTCGTAGCGGTAGGAGTGATTGTTGCTTTAGGCGTGATCTGGACGGGTGCTTCCTGGTATACCGGGAAACAGCTGGAAAGCCGTCTGGCAGAGATGATGGCACAGGCAAACAGCGAAATTAAGCGCAGCGCGCCTGAAGCAGGTCTGGAGCTGAGCTACCAGAACTACCAGCGTGGCGTCTTTACCAGCCATATGCAGGTGGTGGTGAAGCCGGTAGCGGGCAATCAGAACGCCTGGCTGAAACCGGGCCAGAGCGTGGTACTGGATGAAGTGGTCAGCCACGGTCCGTTCCCGCTGGCACAGTTGAAAAAGTTTAACCTGATCCCCTCTATGGCATCCGCCAGAACCGTACTGGTAAATAACGAGGTGACGAAGCCAATTTTCGATATGGCGAAAAATGAGTCGCCGTTCGAGATCAATACCCGCATCAGCTATGCCGGTGATACGCGTTCCGACATCGACCTGAAAGCGCTGAATTACGAACAAGGCACCGATAAAGCCGCCTTCAGCGGCGGTAATTTCCAGCTTGATGCCGATCGCGACGGCAAGAATGTCTCTCTGACCGGCGATGCCGCCAGCGGCCTGGTGAATTCAGTCAATGAATATAACCAGAAGGTCCAGCTTACCTTCAACAACCTGAAAGCCAGCGGCAATAGCCGTATGACCGATTTTGACGAGCGTATTGGCGATCAGAAGCTGAGCCTCGATAAGATCGCCATTGCGATTGAAGGTAAAGAGATGGCAGTGCTGGAAGGCATGGATCTGGACGGCAAGTCTGACGTTTCCAAAGACGGTAAAAGCATCAACACCCAGCTGGATTACAGCCTGAAAAGCCTGAAAGTACAGAATCAGGACCTGGGTACCGGCAAGCTGTCACTGAAAATTGGCAACATTGACGGCCAGGCATGGCACGAATTTAGCCAGAAATACAGCAAAGAGAGTCAGGCTCTGCTGACCGATGCCGCCCTGCAACAGAACCCGCAGGCATACCAGCAGCAGGCGATGGCCGTGCTGTTTAATAACCTGCCGATCCTGCTGAAAGGCGAGCCGGTAATTACCGTTGCGCCACTGAGCTGGAAAAACGACAAAGGCGAAACCAACTTCAACCTGTCGCTGTTCCTGAAGGATCCGGCGGCCGCGACCGGCGAGCCGCAGACCCTGGCGCAGGAAGTTGACCGCAGCGTGAAATCGCTCGACAGCAAGCTGACCATCCCGATGGATATGGCAACCGAGTTCATGACGCAGATTGCGAAACTCGAAGGGTATGGTGAAGAAGATGCAGGTAAACTGGCAAACCAACAGGTGAAAGGCCTGGCGGCGATGGGCCAGATGTTCCGCATCACGAAGGTGGAAGACAACACCATTTCCACCAGCCTGCAATATGCTAATGGCCAGGTAACGCTCAACGGCGACAAAATGCCGCTGGAAGATTTTGTCGGCATGTTTGGTATGCCGACGCTTGGCATTCCGGCACCGGCTGAACCGGCAGCGCCGCCAGCAGTACCGCAGCAGTAAACGAAAAACCCCTCGCATGAGGGGTTTTTTTATTGCCAGGCGATGTGCAGCGGAGATTACTTCACCGTCACTAACCGCGCCGCCACAATCTGATGCCCGGCCTGCACGTCCGTATTTTCAATACGCTGCATAATTCGGTCTGCCAGGGTGTACCCCATTTCACGAGCCGGCGTCGTCGCCCAGACGATGGGGAGATCGTCTAGCGCATTTTCACCGACATCCGCAAATGCCCCCAGCGCCACCTGATGGCCGAAGAACGTTTCTACCCCGCCCTCACCGCTCTGGCGTCCGGCGCGGATCAAGCCGAACCACGCCCCCATCGCAATCACATCGTTATAGCAAATCACCGCGCTGATTGTCGGGCTGTTGCGAAGCAACGTGCCGATGGCTTCGGCGGCTTTTTTCTGGCTGGACTCACACTCCACCACCCATTCGCTGTGAAACGGCAGGCCGTATTTGATGAGCGTGGAGCAGTAACCGCCCACCCGCTCCGCACGCGTCAGGGACGAGCTTTTACCGCCGAGCCAGGCGATGCGCTGATGGCCGCGATGAATAAGATGCTCGGTCAGCATTTGCGCGGCCTGCATGTTATCCGGCCGAAGGGTATCGGCTTCGTCGAGATAGCTGGCGCGTGACGCAACCACCAGCGGTACGCCTTTCTGCGCCGCGCGCTCACACAATTCACTGCCCACACCGGACGCGCCGGCCACGATCACCCCATCCACCCCTTGCGTCAGCAGCATATCCAGCCTGGAGAGCAGTTGCTCCGGTTCGCGCCCACCGTGGAGCAGGAAAACCATTCGTCCCTGCGCTTCAAGCGCCTCGGTAAGCCCGGCGGTCAGTTCTGCATAAAACGGCGACGCGAGGTCGCGAACAATCAGCCCTATCACCCCGCTTTGCCCACCGCGCAGCGCCGACGCCTGGCGATTACGCACAAAGCCCAGTTGCTCAACGGCCTCGTTGACGCGCTGACCCGTAGCAGGAGAGATGCGCCCCTTCCCGCTCAATACCAGCGAAACGGTGCTAACGGAAACCCCCGCCGCCAGCGCGACATCGTTGATGGTGATCTTTTTCGCTACAGCCATGTGGTGGCGTGACTCCTTGATAATGAGATCGCTAAAACGTTTTATCAATACGTTATCTTTATACTACCAGTAAAAGCCTGAGAATGTGATTTAGCGCGCACTAAAGTTTGATAAAACGTTTTATCTTTTCGCTCCATCGCGGTCGTTAAATCTCTTTCTACCATTTAAGGAGTCGTTTTATGACGACGAAAGCAGCACAAAAAATATCGCTGTGGGAGTTTTTCCAGCAACTGGGCAAAACCTTTATGCTGCCCGTGGCGCTTCTCTCTTTTTGCGGGATCATGCTGGGGATCGGCAGCTCGTTAAGCAGCCATGACGTCATTACTCTAATCCCTTTCCTCGGAAATCCGGTACTGCAGGCGATCTTCATCTGGAGACTATTAAGTCTTTTAACGAAGTGGCTTGATGTTGGATTGATGTGCGGTAACTTCTGCTATGTTGCCGCGATACGATTTGTCATGTGCAATGAACTAACGTCGTTTCGCGGTAACTTTATGCCCCACCCATGCCCCATCACACCACCCTGTCATCCTGCATCACGCTGTTGATGAAGAACGTCACCCGCCCCATCACCTCAACCTCTTCCGCAGCCTCCCCCTCTATCGCTTCACCATCATCACAAATCAGCGCCCTGCCCATGACCCTGGCAAACTGAGTCCGTCCGCCGCTGAGGATTAGCAGAACCTGATTCTGTGCCAGTCTGGTGCACGGCTCGATAACCGCAAAGCCAGACGAGGTTTCGAGGATGCGGCTGTCCATGCCGATCCCGCAGATAATTTCCGGAGATAAACGCGGTGCTACGAAATCAGCCGCCGGTGAAGGAAATCCCATCAGTGCACCCTCCCCATGTTACGCAGGATCCAGTACCGGTTGTCGCTACCGTCTGTCGTCTTATCAGCGAAACCTGGCTGGTTGCGCTCGATCCATGCATTGGCGTCAGCTCGGGTAAAGTGCCAGTTAAAACCACGCAACTTTTGTATGAAGCTGTCTGTTCTCAGGTAGCGGTAGCCCTTTGGGTTAAGCTCTATGGCCGCAATAAAAGCAGCATGAATATCCGGCTGACGGGGCATAGCGAACCCTCACTTTCTTGATTGCTGTATGCATATACAGTAGTATTTTAATAAAAACAGATCAAGCACAGTAACTTCACTTTGAGAGGAATGGGTATGTTCGTTGAACTGGTTTACGACAAGCGTAATGTTGCAGGGTTGGCCGGTGCCAGGGAGATTATCCTGGCTGAGCTAACGAAGCGGGTGCACCGCATCTTTCCTGGCGCTGAAGTAAGGGTTAAGCCAATGCAGGCAAATGGCCTGAACAGCGACGCCAGTAAAAGCGATCGGGAAAAGCTGAACCGAATGCTGGAGGAAATGTTTGAAGATTCTGACATGTGGCTGACCTCTGAGTCTCCTACTGTTCGCCAGGTTGGGCTTTAACTATCTATCGTGTAATATTCCCCGCGTTTGCTCGGGCATGAACACTGAGCAACCAACCGCCGCCCGTTCTTTCTTAAGTCGGACGGCGGTTTTCTTAGCGAAGCCGTTTCAATATGCTGTCTTCAGGTATATCAAGCTCCAACCTGTTTTAGCTCATCAACCTGTTTACTAAGTTCTGCTACCTTTGCGTTAAGTGCCTTAATGGCGGCCAGAGCATCCATAAGCAATGGGTTAAGGTCAAGGGTCATTTTACCCACTCCCTCAGCGCTGTGAACGTACTGCGGGTCAATCTTCTCAACCTGCTGCGCGATTACACCACGGCGTACTGCTTCNATTTTAACTAGATTGCCGTACCCTTGCAGTAAGACATCACCGAGCGTACCGTTTACATTGTTTTTGAGTGCTGCGGTTCCGAGCCCGAAGTTTGTGCGGGCATCTGCCGCATTTTTCGCACCAGTACCCCCTTGCGCCACGCTTAGTGCTGTGGTCAGCCCGGAAAGGCTGGTGATGTCGCTGTTAGCCCCTTTCTTTGCCAGCGATCTCTGACCCGGCACAGTGACGGCCACACCATTGATGGTGATAGTTACGTCAGATGTCCCATTCATCACATCAGCGAACCCACTCATGTAGCGCTGGTACATCGTGAAGGTTTCTGCAATATCCTGTGCCAGTCCATCCACGCTCAGGCTGTCGCTCAGCAAAATCGAAAACTTTGTCCCCGCAGGGATTGCAGGACTTGCCGCAGGTGTCACGGTGAGGTTTGTTGCCCCGCCGATAGCGGTAATCTGGAAAACCTGCGCTGGGCTGGTCAGCGCGATAACAGTACAGCCGTTGCGGATGAGTGAGCCCGCAGCAGTAAAGTTTGTGCCGGTACCTGTAAGGGTGTTTCCGCTGATGGCGATAGTGCCGGTGGTATAAATCATGTTTTCTCCAGGCAATAAAAACCCCCGCCGGAGCGAGGGTGCATTTAAAGGGTGATATTTTTCAGACGTACATATCGGGAAGAACGGGAAGATTGAGGGGCGTTACCGTGTCATTACCAAAAATGGCATATTGTTCGCGCCCGAGATATTTCCCACCCTGAACTGAAGCACTGCCGTTCTGTATTTTTATTCCGAACATTCGATACACGTACATGCCATTTACTTCGTGAGCCATCAGCCCGAACCTGCCCAGCGGAACATAGCCGCTGCCGATGCTTACGGCATTTTTCGAAGGCGTCCAGAGTTGGTTGAGGTAGACGAAAGGCCGCTTTGTCGTCGAAAACGTGCAAGCCCCGGCTGCATTGAAGATGTTGAGGCCGGTGCCCGGCTGAGGCGCCACGCCACTGGCAAAGATGACAATATCTATCGTGCCGGTCGTCGGAGCATCATCGTTGGTGGATGGAGGGCTGAAGAACCTGACCGTGTTGCCATCGAAATCGACTGTGTTACCGCTATTGCAGCGCCCAAAGACGATATATTTGGACTTGTCGTACCCCGCTATCGTGGGAACTGCCCAGCCGCCAGTGGGAACATTGACGGCACCCTTCCAGATACACTGTCCTGACTGTGTAGCATTGGTTATTGAGGTGAAGTCAGTACTGTTGCTGATGAGAAGACCCACACCACTACGCTGGCCTGACGGAAATATCTGCCAGAGGCTACCGGGGAACGTGTACGTACTTTCACGCTCACTGATGCTTACATCCTTCATCGTGGAGTTCTGCGTCACGCGGCCACCGGATATGGTGACCGAGTTCATTTTATGAAGCAGCCCTGAATCAAGATAAGCCGTTGCGTGAGGGATAAACAGCACCTGCGAACCGGATACATAACCGGAAATATCCGCGTACTTGGCTTTCTGATATCCACTGTCAAAACTTGCTCCAAATGACGGGCATCTCAGCCCCGCCGTTATCTCCATAGGTTTCCCGCCGTCGTTCAGCTCTATCAATAACCCTGTCGGCATATTATCACCATGTCCCAAGTACGATCCGGCCACCACCCGGAATATTGATGGTGACGCCGTTGCCATTAATGACTGTGGTATTACCGGACCCGTTAAATGAAAAATTACCGTTGGTTGCATAAATGGAGCCACGAACGGTCACATTATTGAACGTCGCGTAGCCAGACTTGTTGATGTGCCAGCCAACATTTCCGGTGCCGTCCCATGTTGAAGACTGAATGTAGTTTCCTATTTTGGTATTGCTGATGGTACCGTCCTGGATGAACGTATCCCGGATGAAGGTCTGTCCGTTCTGGATCACAAATGGCAGCGTAACTGTACCGCCAGCCTGAGTCATCACAGCGAAGCGGTCTGCCAGGAAGAGCACCTGCGACTGCATGCCAGATGGCGTATTCTGAACACCAACCCCCATCCCTGCTGCATACTGATTACCATTAGAATCAACAGCGACCTTGATGCTGTACATCGCATTCAGGTCGCCGTTGACGTTCGCAATGGCCTGCGCGTTGGTGGTGATCGCTGAAGTGTGCCCGTTGATGGTCGCCGTAATGCCGTTTATCTGCGTGGCCGTGGCCTGCTGATAATTGGAAAACGTCTGGTTCAGGCTGTTGATTGCTGCCTTGTTGCCGTTCACGTCAGTCTGCAAACTCAGCAGCGAACGCGCTGTTGCCTCCCTGTCGCTTGCCATAACATTATCAATACGATCGATGCTGGCCTTACTGTCACCGTACTGCGCGCTGAGTCTCACCTGCTGATCAACCTGCGCCAGCGTACTCGTTATTAGCGCGATAGCATTGTTCTGAATACCGCCGCTGGCCTTATCAGTTTGCGCACCCAGCTCTTCCAGGCGTGATGCCATTGAGGAATCGAGGTCCGTGACAACCTGGCTAAGGTCAGTGATTGATGCTGTATTCTGAGCACCTACAGCAGCTGCTGAATCAGCTTTGTCAGATGCGACCTGAGTGGCAGCCGTCAATTGACTTACCGCAGAAGCGCGAGCTTCAGTTTCCGTTGCTAACGCCTGGCGAACATCAGTAATACCCGCTTCATTCTGGTCAGTTTTCGCCTCAAGACGAGTAACATCCGTAACGCGGGCTTCCGTCTCAGTGGCGATCACCTCCCTGAGCTGTTCGAATGTCGCAGAGTTAGCGCCCTGCTGGGCTGTCTGGCGCACGACAACATCAGCAATAGCAAGCGCGTTGCCGATGATTGCTTCTGCTGTCTGCTTATTCGATCCAACCGCCGCTGCAAGACCGTTTGCATTCTCTTTGATTGCATCAGCCAGTTCTGCGAACTTTTCACTGCTCTCCACCGCGCTCTCGATCAGGTCTTTGAACGTATCAGTCTCTTTAATCTCCTCCAGGATTGCATCGGTGATATCGCTAAAGTCATCCGTTGGCTTTCCTGAAGCCTCAACAAAATCAGAAACCCCGAACGCGTTGCGTGTCCGGACATAAACGTAATAGACGTGGTCAAACTTGAGCTTTTGAATGGTCCACTGGTTCCCCCTTCCGAGGAATTGAGTTTTGTTCTCAATATCATCGGTTAATGGGATTGGCGCCTCGCCAGCGTACCAGAACTCAAAAGAGGTATCTGATGTTGCCGTTACAGACATAACTGGCACCAGAGTGGCCTGTAATGGTCCTGGTATCCACTGAACGGAGTTAGGAGCCTTTGGCGCGCCTATAATAAGACTCACCTGAGTTTCGGCGCCTTTCATCCCGTTTTCATTGCGCCCACGAACGCCGAGCGTGTAGCTACCGGCAGCAAGGCCGTAAAACTCATACCGGAACTGGTCAGTTTCGTACTGAGATACCAGCTTCCCATCAGCACTGTAGATGTACAGCTCAAACACCAGCTTTTTAGTAGTGGTTGCCGTCTCCCACGTTGCTGTAACCTGGACGGTCTCGGTGTTTGTGTTCAGGATTCGCAGGTTTTCCACGTTAGGCACGCGGTAGCCGTTCAGCGTATCGCTGGGAACTTCAAACACTGCACCCTCGTCAACGATGGCCTGTTTGTTGGGGTCGTGCAATGAGGCCGTTATGCTGTATACGGAGTTGTTTTCCGTTTCGGCAACGCTCAGTATCCGGAAAAGGCGAATCGCAACGCTTGCGGTTGAAATGGCAAATACAGTTCCCGCCCTCACCCATTCAGGTTCGTTTTTGAGTGTGACGTTGTTTCCGTTAACGCCATCAATCTCATAGCGAGAGAACTTTCCGTCCCTCCCCATAATCGACATAGTGGAGCCGTCCGTTACTACCGAGGAATCAACCGCGTCAACCGTTATCACCCTCCCGGAATGAGAAACAATTCTCCCCCCGAGGCGAGTTCCTGCGTAGTCATTATCCATGACCTCAACGATATCACCCGGCGTGAAGTGGATAGCATCGCGTGCCATCTGGAAAGACAGTCTGCTGCTTTCACGCTTTGCTGTTTCCAGCAGCCATTTACCTGCCCGCCATGCCTGTCCGCGAGAGGTGCAGCCAAACGCCTCCAGAGTGGTTTCGTTGTAGTTCCCTTTGGCTATCATCTCATCGTCGGAAACGTACTCTTTCACCTGCTCCCATCCGTTGTCGGGGTCAGTCCAGGACACTACAACCGCATTGTATTTCTCTGAACGCTTTACAGAGCTTCGTTTGAACTCGCCATTCACAACGTTGGCGTTCGTGATTGTCGCAATCGGATCCTGTGGAGCGTCCAGCATTACGGACAGGCGCAGGCCGTCCCACAGCGCAATGCCACGGAACATGCTCGCTATCTTGTCGAGAATGTCTCGCGCACTCGCCTGCTCTGTGATGTAGGCGTTGAGCGTCATGCGTGGCTCTTTGCCGCCATACCCATCATCTACAAGCTGATCGCAATATTGCGACAGAATGTAGAGTGCGCCATCGTCAACATCGATGTATCCGGCGCGTTTCGCCAGGCCAAATCGGGTGTTTTTCGCCAGCTCACGGAACAGCCACGACGGGTTGTTAGTCCATGCCTTTTTGAAGCCCCCCGTCCACAGCCCGGAGTAAGTTCTGGCAATTGGCTCGTAGTTATCCGGTACGTCAACGATCAGCCCGCGAAGATGATATGTGCGGCTCGGCGTGTCGGTGTACTGGTCACGGTCGATGACTGAGCCGGCAACAGCAGAGAACGGATAGCTAAGGTTGTCGTCGGTGATCTCGCTGTAGCTGTTCCAAACAGTCCCGTTTGACAGCAAATCGCTGCTGCTGTCAGGCGTAATGCGGCGAACGCGGATATCAAACGGTTTGGTGTCGGGGGCATCAATGACGTGCGCCTCAAGGTACTCGCCAGAGATTTTCCCTGTAATCGTCACCGTCTTCTCCATGACCCAGCCCGACGAGCCAGTTCTGGTCTCGATAACCATCGTTACAGAGGTGTTTTTCTGGTTACCCTTGGAGTCCTGCTCCATGAGCCCGGTGACGCCGATGTTAAAACGAACGCGGGTCACGTCCTGATCTGTCACGGTTCTAACCAGCGGGGTATCGTAAGTGACCTCAGTGTTAACAATGGTGGTCGCTTCAATAGCAGAGAAGCCATTAATGGGGGATTGCGTTTCAGAGCCGGGGCGCCAGGCGACGCTGACACCATTTACGCTGACACTGCCTGTCGCATCAGTTACGGGAGTCTTATTGAGCTTGAACGATGACAGGTGTTCCTGATCAACGGGCCCATAGATAGGCCCTTCACTGATGAGATCCAGTACCCGGTAAAATTGCTTTGACTTGAGGTTATCGTCGAGGAGTTTGGGGGTTGATGCTTTGCCGCCGCCTGAAGACATAATGCCACCTTAGCTAATAGATTCCGTCCAGTCCTGGTTGTTGCTTGTGTCGATGCCGAGTGAAATAACGTTCGAGCCGACCTCCATTTCTCCAAGGAGGAGTGGCACCGCCCGGCCCTGGCCTACCCGGTTCTCAGCACTGGTAAAAGAGTTGTTTGTGAGCGTATTGGTCTCAGCGGCTTCTGCGGAGGTTTTGGTTTTCATGTTGCGTGACATGTAGACCGAGTAAGCTACCGAAGCCACGCTGACAGCCACCGCAATCCATGCGGCCGCAGCAGCAGAAATGCCCCCCTCCACCACCGGCACGAACAGAACCACTGAGCCATCTTTAAGGTGGCGGTCCAGATGCCATTGCATCGCAGATTCCTCAACATCCTCGCCCGCCACCCGCACCCGCAGCTTTGTATTGAGAAAGGCTTTTTTGAATTCGAAATCCTGCGCCAGCAGAAGGCGTAAACCCTGCGCGGGAGTATCAACATTCAGGGATATCTGGCGGTAAAATCGGCGTAAATTGCCTGCAAATTTAAAGATGAGCACTGTTCGTGTCTCCAGATTGAATGCGTCTGCTTGATGTATGCCGGTCGCATTTGTTCTCGTCTGCTGAGGTGTCCGGCATGGTCATGGTGAAGCACCAGGTTGTCATGAAGGAGAATCATTGAGTGGCACGGGTCGGCGCCGGGGAATGGCTGTCTGATAATGACGTCGCCTGGTTGTGCATCCTGCATGGATACCTGATAGAAGCCATTGACCTGCATATTGGCGAGATAGAGATTTTCTCCCCGCAACCACCATCCGTTAGTCCTCCCGAAGTCCGGCAGGTCGATGCCGCAAAGATGATATGCGTCCCGGAAAAGCGTGTAGCAATCCATAATGCCGTGGTCGAACCTGCGCCCCAGCAGGAGTGGCACAGGCCTGTATTTCCTCAGTTGCCCGCCAGATGCAAGCCACCATGGCAGCCCCGTCATTACCTGCATCTGCCGGTCAGCACCAGAAAGCGCTGGCTGGCTTTGCGGGTGCGAATGAAAAACCGCTGTAACCTCTCCTTCATCCTCTGCTGCAAGCCAGTCATCGTCACTTATACGGAAGTGATGCCAGGGCTCCGGATGCACATTCAGACAGCGAAACACTCGCTCATCATTCAGGATCAACGCGCACACTTCATCCTGCGACGAGGCCGCATAGTCGAGTAACTCTTGCATCAGGAGACCTTTTGAGAGCCGGGGAAACTGCTTATTGGCATTGGTTCAGGACGTGGGTAGCGAAAACGGCAACCGGTACGACGGTGAGAGCATTTATCCTTCGCTGGATCAGTGGTTGGGTTGTCACGCTCATCTGCAACAGGCGGCCCGTCATAGCCGCATCCAAGCCACCGGTATTGCCACTGACATACATCTGCGAGGATTGTGCGTGCCGGGATGATGGCGTTATCGCAGTCAATCGGCGTCGCCAGCGTGTAAGTGACCTGCTCGAAAGTCTCCTCTGTCATCTCCTCGACAACGTAGCGGGATACCGCCTCCTGTGTCGGATCTGCATCTGGGTTCCCGTTCGGGAAATTCACCGCATCCAGGTATTTCACAGGAACCTGTCGCCGGGTGATAACAACTCCCAGCATGTCATCAAAGTCATGGTTAATGCCTGTCAATAATCCGGTAACGTTCGCCACTGCCATTGACGGGCGGGCGTACGTGCCTTCGTTCTTTGACTCGAATCCCTCCACCGCTATCGGATATGCCTGATACTGATTCCCCTTCCAGATCACATTTCCGTAATATCCATTGGTGCCGGAATGGAACCGGATAAGGTCTCCGCCAAAGGGTTGCAGGTCGGCTTCGAACAGGTCGATAAACGCGCCTACTCCGGCGTCGACGCTATCAATAATCATACTGGCTGGTATGTCGCGCACGGCAAACTCCCATAAAAAAAGCCACCAAGTGGTGGCCACTGTTTGAATATCAGGATGTTGCTTACTGATAACCCTGGTTAACGTGTAAGCTCAGCCCGTCAGTGGTGGGACACTGACGTAACCATCGAAGGGGGATGGCTGATTACCTCTGATAAAGGAAAAATAATGTCAGAATTGAAATTAAACGCTATTGACTTTATTTCTTTTGCGGTCGCTGGAAATACATTTAAATTAAAAGCTAATTTGATTGGCCCTAATGACCAATTTCATTCGGTAAACCTAGATATAGCGCCAGATGAGATAAAGAATAAAACCATCGGTGAGATTGAAAAACTTGCTATTCAAGCCTTGCGTTCAGCTTGAATTACGGCAATTTGATCTAATTTCGCAGTGATTTGATTATAAGCACAGGTGTGAGCGCTAATAACTTCTTCCATCTGTGCTTTCATTGAATCAACCATAGCCTCTAACTCTTCAACACGTTGTTCTAAAGTCATAACTGTCTCCCGCCTTTCGGCTTATCGTGGTACTTGTTCAAAAGTGGCCGTCAGTTCAAACAGCGGCCCGGTCTTTGTCATATTCCAGGAGCGGCAGACAAAAAGCTTCTGTACCCCCGTATCGGATGGCGTCCAGTAGAACGCTTCTACCGCCATTCGAGCCTTGAGAAATGCCTCAGCATCCTTCGCGGGGTTGCTACGGCACGCTCCGCTGACGCCGCGAAAGGTGAGCGAGTATTTATCCATTAACGGGTTGATACCCTTCATCTGTCGCTGTTCGTAACCGTCACCGAGTTTAACGACGGCTACGTTCGGCGTTCGCTCAACGGAGTAGGCTTTCTGCGGTGTCCATGTGAATGTTTCTGGCATATTTAGGCCTTATAGATTTAATTTTGCACAGTTTTGCATGTTACAATTACGCTTATTTACCCATCAAAATAAGAGGTTAAAATATGGCTGCACCTTCTCATGAATTACTAAATGGACTGGCTGTAAAAACAGTACTCAGCTACGTAATCGCAACGCTCAACGAAGATCAAAAGCAAGCTCTTATGAGGCTTGCGGGAACTCGCTCAATGAATTTTGATGAACTTGAAAGCGACTCAACATCAAAGGAAGAACTTCGAGCGGCAGCTGAGACCGTCAACGACATCATTGAAGAGATAGTCAAAACAGGATGTGGTCAGGGTTGAATAATAAAGCGGCTTTTAGCCGCTTATTTTTTCCTGCCCTGTAATAGCCCGCCAGGTCTCGTACTTTGGTCCACCATCATCTTCAGCATGTCGTTGCTCCATGCCTTTCGCAGCCTTGCGATATCATCATCACCAATTCCGCCTGTGGTGTTTATCGTCAGATTCATAACCGGATTGAAAGAGCTACCACCAGCCTTATCAGCCGATATCACCTTCCCTGACTGGTTCGGGATGAACATCTGCTGACCACCTGCGGTCTGGAAGATTTCAGAGCGTCCATCTTCGTTGATACGGTAGGCATTGCCGGCTGATACCGTACCGCCGTAGCGGCGACCGCCGCTCATGCTGACGCTAGCAATATTTGAAAGAACAGATGCTCCAGCAGAGGCAACGGCTGCATAGTTAGCAAAACGCTGTGCAGTAGTTAATGAATCAGGAGCATTCAGCGCCTTGAGCAAAGCACCGTTAAAATCCAGTGTTGCGGCAGCAATCGCAAATGATTTGGCAGCAGCAAACATTGCGACATAAGCACTATTAGCCTTCCCAGCAGTATTGCTGATTATTCCGGCCAAGCTATCGAAGCCAGATGATGCTGCGTTCATTATAGAAATGGTAGATGCTATCTGGCTGTCAGCTTCTTCCTGTGCAATTTTCTTCCTGGCATTCGAGGCCTGCTCCTGGATGGCTGTTTTTGCATCTTCATATTGCTGAACACTTAAGACGCCCATTTGTTGATACTGAGCCAACGCCGCCAGTTTCTGCTGCTCCTGAAGGTTTATCTGGGCTACAGGGTCTTGCACCGCGCCTGTTACAGCGTCTGGCGTGGTTTTGTTAGTAGCGATCTCCTGATCTGTGAAACGCTTAGCCTGTTCAGCCTGAGCGCGATTCTTAATGGCGGTGGTTACTTGCCATATGGCTTTGGCCTGTGCCTTCGCCTTAGCTATTTGCTCATCTGTCGCTTTGTTTCCTAAAGCTACTACAGCATCATATTGAGCCAGTTCTAAAGAACCATCAGCGTACCCAGTGTTCAGGCGATCAAGTGCGGCTTGCTGGCGGGCAAGGGATTGGGCGGCTTCATCAGATGATTTTGTTTCCTTATTGGCGTCCTTCCTTGCAGCGGTAACACGCTCTGTTTCAGCATACACATCTTGCAGCACCCCAACGAGCTTATCGCCCTTGGCGATTCCGGCATCCTCTGCATCATATTGAGCCTGTAATCTCGCCCTCGCCTCACCTTCCAACTTTGAGAGCGCAAGGCGGCGTTCAGCGTTCTGGATTAACTTTTTGGCTTCCGGTGAATCTTCAGGTTCCGATGGCTGATCTTTCCCAACGCTTGCAGCTTTTTTGTTGAGCGTGTCCAGCACCTGAATAGTAGATGCCATCGCAGATATAGCAGCTTCACTCGCTCCTGGTATTTTGTTGCGCAAGTTATTAGCAAGAATGTTGAATGCCTCTTCGGACTCTCTCGCCTTTTGATTTAACTGCTCCTGAATAAGTGACTGCTGTTCGGTGGTTCGGTTTAGTTTATCAGTGGCATCGCTGACATCCCTTTTTCTTTGGTTTAATGTTTGCAGCCATTCGTTGGCCTTTTTTACATAACCGTTGTTTTTATCCTGTTCCACACCGTATTGTTTTGCCAGGCCATTGTATTTGTCATATTCAGCCTGAGCATCACGTACAGAACCGTTCAGGTCATCGATGTGGTCCTTTTGCGCCTCAATGGATTTCGCTATATCAGCAAGAGTACCTGTGAGTTGCGTCTGGTTCATCTCTTTCATTTTGGCTATAACGCCATCAAGAGAATCTGCGTAAGTGATCGCCTCTTCTTTGGCTTGCTTGGCGCTCTGCCACCAATAAATCAGCGCTGAGGCGGCAATCATTATAATGCCAGCAGGGCCACCAAGAAGAGACATCGCCCCACGAAGCAACCCCATACCTACGGATGCCGCTCTTGCAGCAGACGCTGCTTTTGCTGTAGCTGCTGCCTGCGCTGATTCGGCCTGAGCCAGAGCCAGAGAGGCTGCACGCGCTCTTGATTTTTCTGCCGTTAAAGCAGTAAGAGCCGTCATTTCGGCATTGCTGCCTTTTGCCACATTATATTCAGCCTGCGCCAGCGCGACGGCAGAAAGAGCGGCCTCTTTGTCAGCCACCGCCTTTCTTCTTGTTGCATTCGCTGCAATCAAGGCCGCCTGCGCAGCCTGGCTTTCTGCTGTAACCATCTGCCGCGTTGCGGATACTGATTGAACTTTGCTCGCAATAGTTGTGTTTAACGCTCCCGCATACCGGCCAGCCATTACCAGAGCAAACGCCTTGGCAGCAATGGTGGCGGTGTCAATTAGGCCAGCCATGCTTTCTGAGTCGCGCCCAAACTCAAGGATGGCGTCAGCGGCACTAATCAGACCGTTGGTGAACGTCTGGATGGCGCTGGTTTGCCCCTCAAACGATACCAGTATTTCAGTAATGGCCGTCTTAATCCTTACGCCTGCGTCCGTCAGGTTGTTGGACATGCCTTTAGCAGCTGACGCATTGGAATCAAGCGATGCCTTCAACCCTTCCGTAAGTTGCGATGCCGTCAGCTTGCCAGCAGATCCAAGTGCCCTGATTTCCGCCGTAGTTTTACCACTGGCGGTAGCAATATCACCAATAACGGACGGGATGGCGGCGATTATGGTTTCCCACGAATCTGCCTCAACCTTGCCCTTGTTGATGGATTTAGAAAACGCACTAATAGCATTATTAGCCCGATCTGCACTTGTTGCGTTCTTAACAAATGCAAAAGACATTGAGTCCTGAACATCAAGCGCCTGTTGGGTTGAATATCCCATACTGCGGAGGCTATCAGCAGTTGTGATATACAGTTCCTGAGCTTCAGATAGTGAACGATAGGTGTCGTTAGCGGTATTGAGAAGTCGTTTCTGTACACTCTGAAACTCTTCCTGGCTGGAGGTAGCCATTTGTACCCGCTCTGACATTTCCTGATAACTCTGCACCATCCTCGCCATTTCCCGGAGAGTGCCAGCAGCAATAACCAGCTTGAGTGTCGATGCAAGTTTTGTTAACCCCGTATTAAGGGCATCAGCAGATTTATCGGCCTTTTTGAATCCTGACTCCATGCTGTTGGTGACATTAACCACCTGCTTGTCAGCACGCAACAGTTGAGCGGTATCAGCCTTAATCACATACTCAATATCACCGATGTTCTGTGCCATTCTCTTTTCTCCGGGCAATAAAAAACCCCGCCGGAGCGAGGTTTGTAGAATTGGTTTTAGTTAGTAACCTTGTATGGCGTTTATAACCTGTGACCGCTGAGAGCGATCTATGATATCTCGCGTAGTTTGCATATCAACTTGTGCACCTTGCTTTCCTGTCTGGATATAAGTATCGCAGTCAGCTTTGGAAATGCTCAACTCGCCTCGCCGGGCAAATTCAGCTTGAATCTTGGGTATAATGTCGGTATTGCCGTAACCCATTGCCTGCCCCTTTAAGATACATAGCCCTGTATCATCATATGATGTCAAAGGCCGCTCTTGAGCGCATCCGGCTAAAAGAAGTGCACCCGCAACAATTAAAGCCATGCTTTTCATAAGCCTATCACTCCATTACTTATAATCAGATTGCGTAACGACCTTTTTATTATCTGGCCCTGAGCAAGAGACCATAATCACGCCATCGTTCGTCCAGATTTTTACGATGTATAAGACCCCTGTATCTACTACCTCTTTCGCGGGGTAATTTCCAGCAATCTGATTCATGATGTCGCGCGCGCTGCTTTTGCATTCATCGAACGAAACGTTTTCTACGCTTTTTGTTACAGGCGACTCCTGCGCTGGATACTGTCCAGCCGCGTCCATGTTGTTCAGTTCTTCTTTTGTATACGTTGTAGCAGCGCCAACATTAAAAGCAACAGCTGCAAATAATAAGACCAGCCTCTTCATATCTCTATCCCCTTTGGTAAAAGATGAGGGAATCCTAGCAGGGATCGTGGCCAGGGAAAACTCAGCGAGCGCTGGGTTAGAAAATGAGCTTGGCAACTGCCATGGCAAGGCCGGCTATACCAATCATGGTCGCAGCTAACCATTTTGTCTGAGCGGAAATAGATTGGTGTAACTCAGCTCTTAAAGAGGCGACATCTTCTTTGTTTGCATAATTTGATTTTATGACTGCTATATCAGTCCGAATGCCAGCCAGATCATCCTCTAGTTTCTTTACACGCTTCTCTAGCATGTCATCTCCTCCGCTACCTCCGCCACCGTGTTTCGGGAAATCGACTACGTGAATGTTATCTTCCATTCTAATATTCATTGGTCTTCCCCTGCTTCTGACAACTTCTGTTCAACCCACTTCAATACTGGCCACGTTGCAAAGTGCATAGAATACGCACAGTTCTTACATATCAAACGATATTCATATTTTACTAAAGAGTATGATGGTCCTTCTGTATCAAGTTTGACAGGGATGGCATAAATGCTGCTTTCGCACCCATCAGGCCCCACAGTGATTGAACTGGCGTTAGGTATAGAAATATCATCACTCCCACAAATTGGGCATATGACTGTTTTGACGCCGCGTTCGAAAAGGTATTCAGAGAATAGCTCAGGAGTGACTTTCTCCAGCCGCCGCTGAAGAGTCAGTTGAAGTTGCATTTGGTGCTGTTTTTCGTCTTCCACGCTGATTCACCACGAAATGGTATTTCCTTAAATTTATCACGCGGGCATGACTTCAAAAACTGTTCATCTATCCATGGCAACGGGAAAACCCGCAGTTAAGCGGGTTGGGATGTCGATTGGCTGAGAAATCGGCGGATTGGCGGACTTTTACGCCGATTAAAAGATCTTGCGCAAATCCACGTTGTACACCGCCATCCATGCAGCGCGAGGCCAGGACTTCACGGTGCCAAAACGCGGATCCTCAACCTCATGCGGTTCGGCGCTATTCTCCCTGCACCACTTGCGCAGTGGCTGCCATTTGAATTTCTGTCCGAGCTTCTTCTCTACCGGGATAATGGCGGCATAGTTTTTTCCTTCCCCGATGCGTTCCGCCAGTTTGTTTTTGGCACGAACAGCAGCGGAAGCTGTTGCCATCGCGGTTACTTCGCGTTTCTCAGAGATCCAGCGCTTCTCTTTAACTGCACGATCGCGCTGTTCAGCAATAATGCGGTTCTCTTTCACTTTTGTCAGGAGGTCTTCCAGAGCTGCTTCATAGGTCAGCGGGATACCCATTGATGGAGTTGGACGGAAGTAAGCATCCTCAAGGCGTTCGAAAAAGGCCCATGCTTCGTCAGTATCAACAATCTTCGACATACGGGCCGCGCCCTTTTCGGTCCAAAAAACAACAGAGCGGGCTTTGCTCGAAATTTGTGCGTGACTATTAGTCACTCGCAAATCCTTCAGCTCTTGGCCTTTAATGGTGAAGATGTGGATGCCCTCAATGAAGCGGCTGGCATTGCGCGAAAGGTTTTTCCTAATATTAGCCTCATCAGAACCATAACCTGCGGCCAGCGTTTCAGTCGTAACAACACGCAACCCCTTCCATTCAATCACTGGCAGTGGCTTGGGATCGACATTTGGTTCATGAACTGCTAAATTTAAAGAAGTCATTGGTTGGACCCTTATGACAAGTTTCAAAGGAAGCCGGTAGCTCGAACTATCGGCTTTTTCTTTTTGCGCCATCCCATGCGCCCATCAGTGAATCCATCCGTCTTCGCCGCGGAGTTTTGCCAGCACAGGCTGAGCGCTACTTACGACAAAATTCGTGTTATCCAAGTTTTGTGTTTCTCGGAGTAAAATCTTTTTGGTTTCGTCCGTCATGTACCTGGTTTCATGTGCGATATCGCGTAGCTTGCCTGAAAGTTCAGATCCCAGTTCGCGCATCGCAGGATAGAGCTTCTTGCTGATCTGCTGGCTCTTTTCCATCCAGAGCTGCAAGTAACAAAGACTCACCAACTCCTCATCAGAAAACTGCTTGGCGATCGGTGAGTCCTGAACTTCGCGATCCAGGATGTCCAGCGCCCAGCGTCGGAAATCTTTGGCCTTTGGTGTTGAGGCAAACATCGCAACCAAGTGAGCGCCTCGCAGCGAGAAAAACCTCACAACCATCTCCACTGCGCCAGTTTTCCTAACGACCCTCTCCCTGAGGGTCGTTGACATATTGGCTGCAAATTCATCGCTGTAACGGCTATAAATTTGAGTAACCGCGTCGGTTTTCTTATAACCAAGAGCTTTAGCCAGATCAGATGATGAAAACCAAAGGTTTCCAGACCTTTCGACTGGATGAAGCTCCACGTCCTGGAATCGGAAATCAGATGTTGCTAAACTATTCATGTCAGTTACCTCGTACGTTTCTGGCAAATGGGGCTCAGGCAGTTACAGCTGTCTGGGCCCTAACTTTTTTGTAATTTCGCAAGTTCATGAAGCTGGTTGAGCGAATTGATAAAAGCTGCGGAGCTGGCCTCTTTTGCTTCTATTTCTTCCATTGAGAACGTAGTTTTAATTTCCATCCCCATTACCACAGCCAATGCCTCCTCAAAAGTGACGTTAAAAAACTCACCGTCACGCTCTTTCCCCTCCAAAAACGCCAACACTTTCTTCTCGTTTTCTTTGTAATTGATATGGGAAACACTTAACCAAAGATGATCCAGGGTGACTTCGGTAGAACGAAGCCCACGCTGCAAGCTTTTCATTCTTGAAGCTGGCTCGGCAGTGCTGCCGATCTTGGTGTACCCATTCGATAACTTCAAAACATAGATATATCCACGCTCAAACTTGTTGGTCTTTGGTGCCTTTTGTTTGTTGATAAAACCCGCATAACCGACATAACTGGCTTCCATTTTCTCAAGCATTGTTGCGATCCTCCCGCAGGCTTTTGGCGAGACGCTGTACAATCGCTGAATTAATAGAAATACCATCCATCTCAGCCTGACGGCGAATATCCTCTTTCATACGCTCAGGCAGGCGAAGCTGAAAGCTGTCGTTCTTGCGTCCGGCATAAAGCAGATCTTGCATTTGCTATCCCCTTTGTCGTTAATGACATCATTTTGATGCCTGACACCATTATGATGTCATTGTGGATGATGTCAATATGATGCTACATTGTTTTTTGTGAAAACCCGATGAGCTGTTGAAATGACTGACAAAGAAAATCCAAACTTTATTGAGCGCTTTACGGTCAGAATGCCAGATGGAATGCGTGAAGCCATCGCTCTGAGGGCAAAGAAAAATGGCCGCTCGATGAACTCAGAGATCATTCAGATACTCCACGACTCTCTTGTAGGGAGCACCTTAAACATGGATGCCGAATTTCTTAAGGTGTTTAATGAGGTCACTCACTTGCAGCCTGAAACAATCGAAGAGTTTGACGCCGTAAATGAAAAGGTTGACTGGCTTATAGATAAATTAATGGAAAAAATTGATCGGGAAAGCGCTAACGTCAGAGCTCTTCTTCAAGCCAAAAAAAATCTGTCCAATAAAAAGCCCACCTGAGTGGGCCATTTAGTGCGGCCCATGCCTCTGTGCATCCATTGCCAGCATCTGCTCCGCCCAGTCCATAACCTCGTCGTATTTCTCCTGGGTTGGCACCTTGCCTTTATCCTTTTGCGGGAACTTGGCATTCATGGCAGCCCGGAAGCTGGTCATCGTCATGTTCCAGGCGTCTGCCTCACTCATCCCGAGGTGGGCAACTGCGGTATAAACGAATGTACGGGCATCGAATTTATCGCTGTACTCGCCTTTCTTGCTCTCGAACTCTTCGGGCGGCTGATCACCCATTACGCCATGCAAAATCAGGTGACGCGCCAGCTGGATGACGTCTTCAACTGGCAACGAGCCAGGCTTAAACAGGAGGCGTCCCGCCGTAGTCACTGAGTAAGAGCCGATGATTTCAGCAATGTCGCCTTCAGAGCAGTGTTTGACTACACTAGCTGCGGCCGCTGCCATATCCGCAAAGCAGCGTGCATTAGCCGCTTTCAGAATCTGGGGGTCCGCAATTCTGTGCTTTGGGTAATGACCCGCATGAACTTTCACGAAAGCATCAACGATTTGCTCAGGCGTGCCGATCCGGGACATAGCCAGGAATGAAGGGTTGAGGAATATCTCTTTGCCGCCAGCGCGAATGACGGCCTGGCCGATATCGGTGATTGCTTTCATAGTTTCACTTCTTATGATTGGAGAGAATCCCACCTGTTTTTAATTCATTGCGTAGCACTTCGAGAATTAGGCTTTCGATACTTCTACCGAAAATTTTTAACTCCTTGGCGGAAAGTTCCACGGCGTTCTCACGCAACCCTAAAATTGAGCCATTTTCAATGAAAGAATCTTGGATGTAGTTATCGCCATTGAGGACTGTGAACGCGTCTGATTCACGGATCTCTTTATCGATTTGATTAATCAGCCCCAGCTCATTCTCTTTTTCCATCGACTATCTCCTATAAAAAAGGGGCGCTAGCCCCTTTGCTTATGCTTCGTTCACGGTCACGGTAGCCGCATTAGAGGTAACCGTGCCGGCGGTTGAGGATGTTACCTGGCAGGAGTAAGAACCCGCATCACCCGCAACGACGCTGGCCTTCGTGTAGGTAGCGTTCGTCGCACCAGAGATGTCAGTTCCGCCCTTCTTCCACTGATAGGTGAGAGAGGAACTGTCAGAGACATTGGCTGCCACCGAAAGATTGAGCGCATCGCCCACCGTGAGCGTGCGGTTCTGCGGCTGCGTAGTGATCGTGATTACGGCGCCGACATCACGAACGTCCACCTGCCCCGCGCTTGACGCCTCAATAGACCAGGTGGCAACGTCATCGTGCGGCGCTTCATCCTGCCATGAGGTCACCATGAACGGCCCTTCGGTAATATCGTTTGGAGAGATGATCTTCAGCCAGACATACGGCTGGTTACTGGTCTCTGCGGGTGGGTTGTAGACGTGGCGTTTAAGCGCGTTCTGCGCATAAACATCCTCTTTGCGGGTAACGCCGTCACCTGAGAACGAAATGTTCTTGTAAGTAACGAGGTTTTCCTGCGTGAATGCGGCGCTCATATCGGCAGTTGCATCAGCGGTTTCCCATTCTGCGCCTGTCGTTTTGCCTCGCATCATGCCAAGGCGTGTATAGTCACCGTTTGAGGGTTGGACTTCCGGGCAGGAAATCGCGTAATAAACAACGACGTCACGCCCTGTGAATGCACCAGCTTCACATGCCATGTTTGTATCTCCGTTTTATCGGGAAATGATGGTTTGAAAGGAAATATCGAAGAAGTAACGACCTTCTTCTGTTTTGATGGCGGTGATGCCGCCGATTGGCTGCATCGAGATGATGCACTCAGTTTTGTAGTCGTCGATCATCGCCTGGCGGATAGCGTCGGCGCGGTCTTCAACCTGATTAATATTGCTGTCGTTCTGTCCTGACAGGAGAAGGATACGGAAATAATCGCGGGTTATCGCTTCTTCTGGCTTACCGCCACCGTTCTGCTGGATGACAAGGTATCTTTCCCCCTCGGTATTCTCCAACTCATTCCAGAATCGCTTCTGGACGCGATAACCAACATCAAAGCCATGCGACTTCAACCACGCTCTCAGCGCGTCATACACTTCGCTACGCGTCATACTTTGTACCCTTGCTTGATGATGGCCTTAATCTCGTTGAGACCGTCACGCTCAAAGCCTTTGGTCAGGAACCCCGGCTCGGCATCGGGATCCCAGTAATTCCCCTTCCCGGTGCCGCCGCCGAATTCTTTTCCAGCGCGAGTTCTTCCGAAGTGTCCACGCGGCTGACCTTTTAGCTTACCGGACATACCGTGAACGGCGGCAGCGTATGCAGCCGTGTAACCGACCTTTCCCTGCATCCCGCCTGGCATTGGCTCAAGCTTTCTGTACTGGCTGTTGATAAGCGTGGATGTGTCAATGGGAGTAAGTAGCGCAGCGTGAGACGATCCGACAATCATGACCTCAGTCAGCACTCTTTCTGTGCGTGGCCCGGCAATTTCTGCCAGCACCTTGCGGGTGTTCATTTGAACACGCTTGATACCTTTTACGGGCATGATCGCCTCACGTCAGAATTTTGTAGTCCGGCTCCTCGCCGAATGGTGACATATCCCATTCCGTCACCGCCTTGATGACGTTTGCACCAGCTTTCAGCGGATCGGCCTGTGCCGTTGTGTCACCTCTGGCGATATACCAGTCACGCTTCGGCATGGTCGCATCGATGCCATTGCGCTTAAGCTCCGTGAAGAAAATCAGGTTAGTGGTGAACTCTTTACCATTGGCATCTACCGCAACCTCATTGTTAGCCGTCCAGGTGCAGTCAATCAGGTATGGTGTGCCGTTTGTCCAGGTGTTGTTCCAGTCGTCATAGACGCGAGGGTAGACAGTGGCGACATTGGTGTAAGACCAGTTAGCCGTGGCTGACACTATTATCCTCCCACCGGATAACCTCCGGATTCTCAGCGGCTACCTTCCGGCACAGCAAATACCATTCACCGTTACTTTTAACGTAACCCGTGACCCGCCGCCCGCAGTCAGTGATAACCCAGACCTTTACGAAGGGCTCAGGAAGCCTCTGCTTGACCGATATCAACGCCATCATCGACTCCCGTTGCACATGCAGCCGCCCCTGGCAATCCAGATGCCAGCGAAAGCGGTGTTAGTCGGATCAGGCGGGATCAGGCTTGTAGCGCATCCATACTTATCTAGTCCCCTCAGAAGCCCCAGAGAGGCTTTCCATCGGTCAGCAAAAGACAGGTACCGAAATGAGCGTGATGCGCCGTTGGGCCCTGTCTGAGAACTGATGTACTTGTCACCCTGCCCCAGCGCCATTAGCCCCAGCAGGTAGGACTGTATTAGCAGAGCGGTTGCGGGAGGGTAATGCGCATCCAGACACTCCTGAATGCTGCCAGCCTGCTCTAAAAGAGCCTGCAGGATGAAATCAGGCAGCGTGATACCGACTGACTCCAGATATTCCTTGGCCTGTACTGTGGTAATCATGCGAGCCTCTGATAAGCCCTCCGAAGAGGGCATAAAAAAACCGCCTTAGAGGCGGCCGTTATTCAGCAGGAAAAAGCTTTTCGAGTTCGCCATCCGGCAACATCTCACTGAGCTTTTCAGCCCCGATGTTGCCTTTAAACTCGATACCCAGCTCTGTCAGTCGCGCTGCGATAATCTCTTTTCGGGATTTCACATCCGTGCCAGCCTCTGGCGTCGCCGGTGTTAATGCCGCATCAGAGAGTTTCATAACATGAGGCTTTAGCGCAGGATGCAGTTTCTCAATTTCAACCACATCACCGACGTTCACTCCATGCCATGCTCTGGTTACCTGGTATTTAGCCATGCTGATCTCCTTATGCCAGATTGGCGGCGTAGACCACGCCGGACAGGCCTTCGCCGTCTTTCTTAATTTGCAGACCCTCAGCGCTCATAATCTGGAAATTATAATTCGACTGAGGGAGCAGGCGCGGCAGCGGAACTACACCGACAGCCATACCAACCAGCGGAGAAATAACGTCCTGACGACGCTCATAGGCAAGGAACTCATTGCCAGACAAGGCATAGGTCATCTGAATAGACTTCGCAGGAATGAACTTGCTGATCGCATCCAAAACCGTGCCGCTCAGTAACGCATTGGTGCCGGTGTTAATGTCTACCAGGTATGGCTTCGCCATGTTGGCCCACACTTCCGGGCTAACCCACAGCTTGTCGTAAGCAGTTACTTTGTTGGTGCGAGCCGTCAGCCCAAACGGACCGGTCGGGCCGAAGAAGGCCAGCAACTGCGCCGGAGTTGCAGTGGTAAGGTCGATGTTGGCACCGCCCGCTCCGCTGCCCAGGTTGATCTTCTGCGTGTTACGGTGGTTTTTCATACCCTGAGCTGGCATACCATCTACAACGATGCTGGCATCGCCGTTCAGGTAGAAGTTGACGCGTTTTTTGTGGAATTTACGCATCTTGGCCGACTGAGACTCCAGAGCCAGATCGATGCCGACAGTGCTCAGTCCGGCAGCATGGCGCCAGTTAACGCCGTAACCAGCAGTGAATACCGGGATCGGGTCGCCATCAGAACCAAACTCAGTATTATCGAAAGAGTAAGACGCCTGACCATCGATGCTGATAGACACATCATCCGCGATATCGCCAGAGACGTTATACAGCTTTGCAGTTTTCCCAATCGGCAGCACGGTCTGCACACCCATCAGGTCATTGACGATTTCCATGCCAATTTCCTGATCGCGCATCTGGATAATCTGGCGGTCAATTTCGGCCCAGAATTCACGCGTAAAGCCTCCGATGGCATTCGCCGCCAGCATTTCATGCGTCATGCGCGTGCGGTACGCGTTGACCATCATGTCATGCTGGGCGTTATAGATATCACGATTGGCCCACAGCTCACTCCAGTGCCCTTGCAGTCGGCGGTTAGTAGCCAGTGTTTCAGCGGTAAAATACATTATTATTCTCCTGATTAAGCGCCAGCACCTGCAGCGGCTACGGTACCGACGCGCATACGCACGCGGATGAAATCGGTAGTGCTGGCTGCGATGGTCGCATCGTCCTGGCTATAGCCAATCACCGAATCGGTGTCTGCAGTAGCTTTGGTAAATTGCCCATTACTACCCAGCTTGATTGGGTCGTCTTTGGCGTAAGTCCCCGCCACGCACAGCAGCGCCAGCTCGCGGCCCTCTTCTACGTAGTTACCCACTGCGGAGTCGCCGGCTGGCACTGCTTCAGTGATTTTGAGACCCTGATGATAGGCAACATCGATGATGTAGATACGACCAGCCAGCGCAGTTGCCTGCGCAAACTCATTGTCGTCATTGATGACTGCAGCGGTACCGGGCAGCAAGGATGCGGCAGTAACGCGGGTTTCGGTCTTGTACAGAGACTGACCGTCGATATTAATGCGACGATAACGTGCCATTAGTCTGGCTCCTTATTTGAAGTATTCGTCAGGGTTCGGCGCACCGGTTTCTTTCTGCTGCTGCGCATTGTTGGTGCCCAGCGGAGCAGCTTCGCCCAGTGACTTGAACATCGCGTCCAGCGCATCGCCAGAAAGCGCGTTGGCCACGATGTCGCCATGGACCTTAGCAACCGCATCACGCTTTGCCTTCTCTTCAGCGCGGGAGTTTGCAGTTAGCGTTTCAGTGAGCTTGTCCTGATTGGCCTGTAGGCCGGTGATCGCATCCTTAATCGGGTTCAGGGCTTCGGCGAAGTTTGCGGCCAGGCCTTTACCGATTTCGCTGATCAGCTCTTGTTTCTCTTCAGTGGTTAAAGGCATGTCGCCCTCCGTTTTGTGGTTTGGTGCAGGCTGTTCCTGCGGTGTGAAAAAAGATTTGAGTTTGTTGACGACAGCAACCCATGAACTCTGGCGCTGAACCTCTGTCCCGGTATCATCAAAGACAATCTTTCCGCCTTCAGACTTGTATCCGTAAACCTTCGGCTCGCCATTGTTGAGGATGATTACCGCTTGCGAGTCAGTGAAGTCAGCCACCCAGGCGTATTCTTTCTCGCCAGGAGCGAATTTATCTTTCGCTGCCTTCTCCAGCCTCCGCTCACGCTCGCGATAGGTTTCCCCCACCAGAGCGCCGGAATTAGCTTTCAGTGGAGTGGCAAGATCAGCATTTACCATCATACCTACCCCCTGTTCTGGCGTAGCTGCGCCAACCTCATCCAGAAGGATGGCGTCATGGTCCATCGCGTGAATTTTCGCAACCCATGAAGCCCCCTGAGCTTTCTGCTCATCGTTCGCTTCAAGCTCCTCCAGGAATACGGCAACGCTGGTATGGATTGGTGGAACATCCTCGCCTTTCTCCAGCGCTTCAAGACGCTCAAGGAGGCGCTTTCCGTCATCCGTGCGCTTTGCCACTTCTGTATCGATCCACTTCTCGACGTAGACGCGGTTGCCGGACTTCTTGACGTTTTTGTTCCATGCCCCTACATAACCCACATTCAGCCCCTCAGGACTAAAAGCAGAAACAAACTGACCGTTGACCTGTGGATGTCCAAGCGGTGCCAGTGTCCCCTCCAGGCCACTGTAGTGCTGGTCAATCTCACTGGCCGGATACAGACCGCCGTTCATGACCACGTTCGCCGGAAGGGTGTAGGAAGGAACAACCCAGTGCTCGCGTCCGTTGTGCTGTTCGCGCCGGATGGCCTTACTGTTCACCTTCGAGGTGACATTAACTTGCATTGGCATGAGTTAACCCTTAGCCCATTGGTAGCCACGGGCTTTCATTGTGTTAAATGTTTTCTGAGCTTTATCGATGATGGTGTCACTTAACGGCTTGCCGCTTTCATCGACCATAACCGCGATCGTGGAGCATTTGCAGTTCACGCCGTTTGCATCCTTAGCCCACCACTCCCGCTGCTCTTCTGCGGTATACAGATGGGCGTGACGCGCGGCATGGGTGCTTCGGGTCGTCGGGCTGAGCGCTGATATGTGCATCTGCTTTGTACGGATGCCATATCGTTCTCTGGCTTCGTCGTCTTCGTCCAGGCGCGCACGGCGCAGCGCGGTGGTAATCTCCGTCCTGGCAATACGATTAGCCCGACGAGACTCAATTCCCGTCTGCTCAGTGATGCGTTTCGCTATTTCCAGCGGGTTCTGTCCGCGACCCAGCCCATCGGTCAGTATCCGCGCCATGTCGGCTTTCACAGTGGCGCTGAGGTTCTTCATTTCCTCGAAGGTGCGAGCGCGAACCAGAATCAGTCTGCGTCGGTACGGCTCACTCAGAAGGATTGTCGATACGCTTTCCTGTCCAGCTGCGTACACGGCAGACTGCTGTGACAGATTGGCGAACTCCTGCGCCGTGCCGCGCTGATACGCCGGATTGACGTAATCAGCCCAGAACCAGAACCCCGTCTCGTTATCTGCCCCCAATATCTCATCCACCAGCAATGAGGCATTGCTGAGTAGCATTGATAGCTGGGTGGAGTCGAGGTCGAAGGTGTAGCGCTGGTTTACTGATGGTGATGCAGGAATGCGGTCAAGAATGTCCTTGTAAGCTTTACCAATGCGCTTTATTCGCCTGGTAAATTCTTTCATTGCTCCGCGTTCAAGGCGGTCGGCGCCTGTTGGATCTTTAAGGTTGCTGGGTAGTATCGGTGACTTCGCTTTCTTCTTCGTCATCATCTACCTCTGGAAGTGGCTCAGGAGATCCCTCATACCCAGCCACTGTACGGATTTCTTCTCCCGTAAATGGCTGCTCGCCAGTAGCGATTGAAGCACTGTTGATTTGCGCCATCTTAAGGGCTGCATCAAGTTTCTCGGAGTCGCTTTGCGCGCTCAGGTCATCCCAGATGACTGCCTTCTGGACCACTGCATCAATAACCTGTAGCTCAATGAGCTTGTCGCAGAAGTCCTCTATTTCGAAGGACAATTCCCCCCTGCGAGACTGACAACGAGCGTTGAAATACTTCTGGTCTTCAGTGCTGGACCGCTCAGCCTGCTGGTTACCAACCAGAATACGCGTAGGAATATCAACTCCTGCGGCGGCTGTTTGCAGGTTTACGTTATAGGTTGGAGACGGATCAGAAACCGGAGAAACGAGGGAGGTTACGCTGGCCCCCTGGAGAGAAATCAGCACATCATTTCCGCGATTCATCTCGCGTGCAGCGTCATTAAATTTATCCTGCAACTCATCTACTTTAACGCCGTACATAGATGCAATGCTGCCAAAGTCGATTTCCTTGTCGAAACTAAGTGCTAACTGGCGCGCTGCGTTCTTCAGGAATGACTCACCGGATCCGCCCTCTACCTTCTCCAGGCTCACAAAGGCGTTGTAAGCTGGCTCAAGGAAGCCAATGGCATCGTCGGAGTAATCACCAAGGATGAAAACGCGATCGGGGTGGATGTTGACGCGGCGACTTGAACCATTCGGCAACCGTTCAGCGTACTGCCACATCTTCGGCTGTCCGTAGGTTTTCGAGTTCAGGCCAGTGTCCCAATCACCAACTGTCAGAGAGCCTGCCCATGCGACAGTAACCTTCTGGAGCATCTTGCCTTTCGTTACAGGCTGATCCCAGGCGAGGGAGTCATTGACGTGCAGAAGGATGCCTGCATAACGACCGACAAGGCGGCGACGGTCCGCCTCAGAGAATGAGCGCCAGAACCGGTTGGTGAATACCTGTTTGGACTTTTTCTCCCAGGCGGTTTCGTTTTCACTCTCGTCGGCATCGTCACCCTCAATGATTTCCGGGTTAGTCTGCCAGCACTTGCCCACCAGCTTCTCAACGGCACCGTGAGCAATACCACCGCGCCGGTACAGGGCGTAGAGGTTTTCGTATGTGACCTGCTCAGGGAATCCATATTCGCACCACGCAGAATTACGCTTGGCGTCCAGCCCCATCGAAGGGTTAAGCATCCCCATGCGGGCGCGAGCAAGCCTGGCGTCGTTAATCGCGTGATTAACCGCCAACTGTAATTTATCGTTCATGTCGTGTCCGTTGATTATCGAAGGCGTTTCGGAATCATCATGCCGACACCCTGCTGTTTACGTTTGATATGTCCATCAAGGGAATAGCGGATGGCGTCCCACGTATGCTCATCACCATCAGCCAGTTTCGGCAACACCTCACCGGTGATGCGGTCCGTTTTGTATGACCACATGCGGGCCTCCCGCGCCACGTTCTTGCAGCGCGGATGGATAATGATTTCGTCAAATCCGCGAAGGTGTGCGATCCCGTCCTCAACGCTCCCCTGCCATTTTTCGGCGGCTGAGATGTTGAAGCCCTGCCGCTTGAGATAGCTGATCGTCTCGGGTCGTGCCGAGTCGGCCTTGATGGGCCAGTCACGCGCGCCTGGAATCGTATCGTATAGTTCTGGCATGTGATCGAGCTCAGTCTGCTGACCGTATGCCTCGTACTCAATGTACAGCCGGTTGTGCAGGATGAACGAACGCACCAGCGTGTTAGGGTCTTTGGCGAAACCGAAGTCAGCACCGAAGAACAGGCGATCGGCCTCTTTCCAGAGGTTTTCCGAGAACTCAGCGATCCGGTATTTACCGGCCAGCACCTGCTTATCGGAGTTTTCGAGGTAAGCGCCTTCCCACACCCATGCGTATGTCGCCGGGTCGAGGCGGCGCTGATCGTTCTGTCGCTCACCTTCAAGCACGTCAGGGAACCACGGGTTATCCGTATAGTTCATCTCAACGGTAATGCAGTCGTCGCCAGCCTCCTTGCGGAAACGCTTATCCGTGGCGCTACCGTCGCGCTCCGGGTTCCACGTCACCCAAATCTCTGAACCTTCCTCACGAACGGTCGGGCTCAGCTTCTGCCAGGCTATTTCGCTGACTGATTCAGCCTCGTCGACCCAGCACAGCAGGATGCGCGCTTTCGACTTGATGCTGTCGAGGTTATGCCGCAGACCACAGAACACGTAGTTAACTCTCTTGTCGATGGTGCGGATGTATTTCTCGCCGATATCAAAGTTGGCGGCCAGCCAGGGAACGGACAGGATCGCCTGTTTCACTTCCTGCATGCTCGACTCTTCCAGCGAGTTCATGAACTCACGCGCGCAGAGCACCACCCCGCTTTCACCGTTCATCATCGACTGGTAAGCCTTTACCGCAGTCATCAGTGCGAAGGTGCGCGTCTTGGCGCTACCACGTCCACCGTGCGAGCATCGATAGCGCTTATTCACGGCAGTGAACAGTGGCGCAAGCTTAGCGGGGATTGGCAGTTGAACGGCGTAACTCATGTTTTCGGCTCAACAGGTAGTAGCTGGATGATTGTCGGCTGCGGCGTCATGCTGCCATCAGGGCTTGTATGCTCGACTTTCTGGCGATTAGTGTAGGCATCGCCCATTTCTTTGGCGGCCTGCTCGATAAGTTGAGAGGTCATGCCGTAGTTCTTCATCTTTTCAGCATTGGTCGCCATTCTGTCGAGAACGTGCAACCGGTACGCTTTATTTGCGATCGGGATGTCGGCGATCTCATTCTGGAATCGTTTACGGGTGGCGTTGAAAAGGTCAATCCACTTCTGGCTCAACTTGGCCGCCATTGCGTTGCCTGGCGTATATTGCGACACCTGCTGTCGTGAGACATCAATGCCATATTCAGCCTTTACAAGCTCAATGACTTTTACCGGGGTCTCGTAGCAGGCGAGTGATTGAACGATGAAAGCTTTAACCTCTGCCGATAATGCTGCCACAGGCTACCTCCATGACAATCTGAATAAAGCGTTACGCCAGCTTCAACATGCACGTCCCGCATGACCTGGCTATATCGATATGAGCCACTTCTGCTGGCGCATTGGCCGCATCAACGAGCTCCTGTACTTCTTTGCTGGCACCGTATCGACGTACGACACCAGTGAATTCTTCGACGTCGTGGCCGCGCAGTGTGAGAACTGGCCGCCCGGTCTCTTTGTTGAACTTAGGCGCGCCGAAATCATCGGTGGCCTGTGCGATGTGGTAAAGCTCATGCTCTACCAGTGCGCAGAATTCTAGGTCACTGCATTGTGAGCAGTAATCAGCCGCCAGCGTGATGATGAACTTCGGGATTCGCCCGAACCATTCATGCATCTGCTGTTCGATTCTGGCTTTCTGCCAACCACCGGCGCGGAGCATTACCTGTTCGGCCTGCCCAAGGACATACCGTCCTTTCTTCGCGAATGAGTCAGACGCCCACATGAAGCAGAGATCGGCCTCTAACAGGTGCTCGTGGTCAGGGTTATGGATGCTGCCGGTATCACTGAGGATTTGGCGGTTTATCCACTCATGCACTTCGTTTGCGGGGATCAGCCTGGTATATGGCTGCCAGTTGTCTGAGGCGATGAAGTTAACTGGCGGGTATGGCCTGCGCTCGTCATCGTTAGCCATGGGTTACTCCGCTTAAAGCTGCACCGTATCGCTGGTTACGGTTTCGATTTTGAAACACTTATTAGTCAGCCAGTCCCAGTGGAGTAAAGCTGACAGAATCAGGATCGGCTTCATGTATGGACGAAGAGATACTTTTGAACTGAATGTTACTGTTTTGCTCATTCGTTACTCCGTTGTTTGTTCTGCTGGCTGTTCGGTCTGCTCTGCCGGTACTGGCGTGAACTGCACGCGCTTCACATCGGCCGGAGCGAAGTAAAGCCACTCGCCCGTCTCGGTCGCCAGCGGCACAAAGCCGTTAACCAGCTCAGGCTGACGTCGTGACATCTTTCCCGCGATGGATTTTTCCAATCAAGTATTTGAGTTAACATTTTTTAACTAACCCCCCAGGGATACCTCCCTCTTTTGCAAGACTGGATAAGGGCATTGCTTTTGCTGTTTTCCTAGAATCGGTACCAGAATTGAGTTGCGATTTAATATCTTTTAATTCGCTCTCAATTCTCTTTACACGTTCAGCTAAAGTCATGATTGCCTCTTAATAATCGCTTAACATCTACAAAGCCTGCCCGAAGACAATACTTACCATTATCAAGCCCACCCGCAGATGAGCTTTGTAATGGAAAGCCGTTGTGAAAGCGGCTCTCAAAAACCACAGATTTGTGGTTATGCGGACAAGCGGTGCTGCTCTTCGATAAGTGGCTGGCGGTGATTACGCTCGAACATGCCGCGCAGCACTTCTTTGCGTTGTTCGAAGTCCCACCCCATGCTGATGAATACCGTGTTGGCGCGCTGTAGCTCGGTGATGCAGTGAATTTGTTCCGGCGTCAGGTAATCGCGGATCGGCTCTTTCTTCCCGATTTCGTGATGCACGCGGAACTTGGCCGCCGTCATGCCCAGCGCCAGTCGGTTAATCAGGTCAGCTTCGTTGCTGAAGTGATGCGGGGCGATCTGCTTACCCTGCGCCTCACGCTCATGCTTGATGGCATCGGTCATAGGCTTGTACTCCAGACGCGCCGAGTTGCGATCCATCTTCTTCTTCGCCAGCGCGCTGCGCATAGTGAAGAATTCATATACCAGGCGCTTTTTGAATTCACGCACAACTTCATTGTTTCGCATGTAGGTGATCAACAGCGTGGTTTGCTGTTCGTTTAGCAGTGCTATTTCCTGCTTCTGCATGCCTCCATCGGTTTGAAAGGGTCGCATTTCAAATTCCACCCTTCCGAATTCTTCTAGGTCGCTTTTGTACTTCCTGATGAGTTGAATCACTGGCTTGTGATCCTTCATAACACCACTGGCGATCACTGCCGAGTTGGTGACCAGGTCTAGCTTCTTGATTTCAACTAATTGCATGGCGTGTACCTTTCTTTGAGATGAACCTTTGCCGCATAGGAAATCAGCCCGTCGAGGCTCGCCAGCACTAACTGACTTCCTCAAAGGCTCATTTCAAAGGGTATGGTTCGACGTGGGTTGAATGCGCTGCGGTGCGCGGTGAAATTCGGGCATAAAAAAGCCCGACCGAAGTCAGGCTTTGTTTCTCTTGTAGTGGGTGACGAATTATTTCTGACACTGCGTATCGATGTATTCCTGCATGCCGTGAATCATTTTGTTAACGGTTTCGATTCCGTCCCGGTGATCGAAATAATTCCGTCGAGCGTCTGGAGTAAGTTCGGGGGCTCCTGCATCATCCACGCCGGTGGCGGAGGTGGCTTTGGACATTCCAGGGCAGGTTGCGGCGATGCGCAGCCGTTTAACGCCAGAATCGACATCCCGACGCAAATCGTTAATGGTTTTTTTCGCATCGGACAATTCCTTCGTGTATTTGGCATCCAGTGCAGCAACATCACGCTGACGCAGCTGCATGTCTTTGATGGTGTCGTTAGCCAGGCGGAGACTTTTGGTGGCTTTGTCGCGCTGGTCTTTATAGGTGATGGCGTTGTCGCGGTAGTGGTTAACGAAGAACGCCAGCACGCCGATTACCGACACCACAATCAGTTGCAGCCAGCAACGCTTAACCAGCGCGCCAATCATGATAGGAACAGAGCCCGCTCTGCCTCCCGCCGACGTGTCAGCCCGTTCAGGACCTTACCACCCGCTTTATTCCAGCGCAGGAACTCATCGGCAGCACCAGCGTAATCACCGGCGTTGAGTTTTCGCAGGAGAGTCGATGTCGACAGTGACCGGGCGCCGAGGTTATACGTGAAAGATACTAGGGCATCGAATTGCTCTTGAGTCAGGCCGACTTTAACCAGTCGTGACACGTCGCCTTCATAGCTGACCAGTCCAGTTTTCAGCAGGCGTTCTGCCGTTTCCTGCTTGATAGTCATCCCGGCGCGGATTGGTTTGCCGTCGACGGGCTGAGTCCAGCCATAACCGATCGTCCAGACTCCGACGCTGTCCTGGTAGGCGGTGAGCTTGCAGCCCTCAAACTCTTTTATCAGGGCAATGCCTTTATCACTGGTTTGCATTCTTCATCCCCGTCAGACGTTCCCAGAAATAGGTCAGAGCCACGGAGCCCATCGCCCCGCTAATGCCTGACGTAACCAGAATCATGTAAAGGCTCAGCCCACTTTCTACGCTGATTAGGCCACCAATGAGACCGGTAAAGCCGGACACTGCAATTTGTGCCAGCGCATTAATCCAGCTCCAGGTGGCTTTGTTCTGCTTAACGTCAATAAGGTATCGGACCAGGCCGCCCCAGCATGACAGAGCAAGGACAATCAGCCATGACACTCCGGCAATGCTTTCTTTATCTTGCATACGTTTAGCCATATCACCTCCGAAAAACGGGGTGCTGTTTGTGTAGTGGGGAAAGGCCGTCAGACACTATAGCTACGTGGCTTCTGGAATTGATTGTCTGCGGCCTGAATAAAAAACCCGGCGACAGGCCGGGAAGATGAGGGTAAGGCAATGTCGGCTCTCTGGCCGAAGGGTCCCAGGTAGTGGGTTCTGGTGCCGGGCAAAGGAATCGAACCTCTGACGCGCAGCTTACAAGGCTGCCGTTCTGCCACTGAACTAGACCGGCAAATTTGGAGCATCTGGCGGGGATCGAACCCGCATCTTCTGGTTGGAAGCCAGACGTAATTCCCAAACTACGACAGATGCAGAATTGGCGGGACAGGAAGGATTCGAACCTTCGACCATTCGGTTAACAGCCGAACGCACAACCGCTGTGCTTCTGACCCTGAAACGAAAAAGCCCCGCACGATGGCGAGGCTCTTAATTCTATGTCGACCTATGAAGCTATGGCGACGATATCAGATTTACATGAAATGTATGCTATTTAATTGACTTTTGCAATACCCTGCTGCGAAAAAGTCGACTTTTGTTGTGATCGTGTTCTCACAGCGCAAAGAAGAGAATCGCTATCAAGCCGCTTAAAGATGGTGCGCATGGCCCGCCAGTAGTCGGAGTAGTTATGGCACCAGTTATCAGGTTTAACGCCACACAGCGCCGCCAAGTCCTGGTGCTGATACACCTCCTTACCCGCCAGCTCAGCCTTAACGTCCTGCGCCGCCAGCCAAATTAGCTTCTTCAGGCGATCCATCGTCTTGCCGGCCACCTTCTTCGTGCCGAGCTGTTCCCGGAACTCTGCCCATGCCCACTGGGTGATAGCCACCTGGTATTCGAAGCGGATATTCTCGCTGTAGTTCCACAGCAACCAAGCTTTCTGGTGGTCCTCCAGCGACAGGACAGCGCGGCGCCATGAGGCGGTGCCGAACTCAACCGGGCTGACTAACGCGATAGACGATCCCTTGGCGCGTGACTGGCTGCCGCTCATCGCCGGACCGTCCGGGTTAACTTTGCGGCCGGTGACCGGGTCAGTAATTTTCTTACGTCCCCGGCTGCGCGCCGTCGCGGTGAATTGCGCGTTCTCGGCGAAAGCTACCAGCTGCCCTTTCGTCGCCCCGCTGAGGTCTGCGGTCGCCACAATGAGCTGCTGACGTACGTATTCCAGTTGCTGACTGTTCATGCGGCTTCCTTCTGTGGCTGATTGGTTTTGGTCTGGCTGTGCTTTGCTACTGGTGGCAGGCTGGCGCGCTTAACGCTTTCTGCCTGATACCGCAGGAAGTCTGTGTGGTTCATACGGCCTCCAGTTCGGTGATGGTCAGTTCAAGCCTGCCGCCTTTGACGATTGGCATCCTCTTCACGCTGTAGTAGTCGACCTGCTGGTCATCGAGCCAGAACCCGGATTTCGTGAGGGCATCAAACGCTGCCTTTTGCAGATTATCCAGGTCTCGTCGGCGGCGATCCGGCATGTAGCACTCGATACGGATTTTCACGGGGTTTGCCAGGCCGATATCCAGCATTGAGTCTTTGATGATTCTGGCGACACTGTCGCGGTACGCCTGCCCTTCTGCGCTGATGTGCGTGCGCCCGCGGTTATGTCGGTAGTAGCGGTTGTTGCTTGGCGGCCACGGGAGGCTGATGCGGTATTCATTCATGCTTTTACGAGCCCCTCTTTAAGCCAGATGACCTGCGTGCGAGCCATGCCTTCCAGCGCGCACTCCTTTGCATATTCCGCATCGACCAGACGGGTTCGGCGATCAATCTCGTCGTGGCAACTGCTGCATGCGATGGTGGCGATCAGGTCAGGCGGCTTGATTCCGGTCCCGCATAGACCAGCAAGACGAATGTGAGCCAGCACTGAGGTTTCAGGATTTCCGTTGCATACGCCGGGGATCCGCACCTGACATTCGCGGCCGCGTGCCGCTTTGCATAAATTAGCCATGCACTCTCCTTGCAGCGAGACGCAGCCATTTCTGATCCACCAGGCGGGCGGTGTAGTCTTTCAGTGTCGGGATGTCGGACGGATTAACCGCGGGCTTACGCTTGCGGCGCGCAGGAACGCGGAAGATTTCATTGGTGATGACGCGGGAAAGCGGAGTAGACATCAGGCCTCCTGCTTATCGCGCAGTTGCTGGTACTCGCAACTTTGGGGAATGGTCAGGTGGCAGCCGATATTCATCGCCCAGGCTTCGACCTTGCACAGGAAGATGTACATTTCGCCCGTTTCCAGCTCTGAAGTATGACGTAGGGATTGGACGGTGGTGACCTCGCCAGACACGACGTCTACACGGTCCTTGCTTTCGTAGCCGAGATAGGTGTGCTTCATCGCGTCTTTGACCCACTCAGGCGTAGCGAAGGTCTTGCCGCGCGCGATCAGGTACTCGCTGATTTCCGTGTACCACATGTGGCTGAGCGCGTTCTGCGACAGGCTGCGCTTCTCGCGCCATGGCTTAACCTGAAGGCGGAAGCATTGCCCTGCATCCAACAATGGCTGAATCTGCTGGCCGATGGCCGCGAAGTTGCCGCGATGTAGTTTGATGCCGTCTACTGGAAGAGTCATACGGCCTCCTTAAAGGAAACCGCAGAATGCAGAAAATCGCAGGTGCATTTCTGCATCTGTGACAAGGTGAGGAGTTCAGATTGTGGTCGCATTTAAGTCCCCTTAAATGCGCAGAAGTCACTGACGGGTGTTCAGGCCGTCAGCAAAGAAAGTATGGACGGTTGATTCAACAAAATCAACTAAAGAGAAAGGCCTCCGAAGAGGCCCTGGGCGGGTCGATATGTGAATCCCCATATCGCTTGTATGGTAGCTATGTCAACTCAGGCAGTTTGAAGCCAGCCATGTCTTCTGCCCGGATGGGAGGTGACAGGCAGTCAGCAAAGACCAGTGAACCATCGAGCAAGATAACGAAACTCCACCCTCTGAACAGGCTGGCGCTACACCAGTCGGCCTTAAGCGGCACATCTGGCATCCTGTCCGGGAAGGTTGGGTAATGCTCTGCAAGCCACTCCATGGCGTCGCAGCGGTTGATGGTGTAATTGTCGTACATCATGCCTCCTGCTGCGGTGATGCTGCTATCATCCGGCGATACACATCGTAAGTTCCGAATTGTTCATCACCAGCCTCAAGCATTTCATGGGTGGGTTCTTCTGGCACCATCACCCAACCATCCGGAATCACCGGAGAGTTGCCAGCCTCATACGCAACGCGCAACCAGTGGAAAAATACCTCCGTCATCACATATCCGCATTCGACGTCAATAGTGCCTGTCTGCTGAGAAAGCCACTGCTCGAATGGCAACTTGTTAGCCGTCGTTACAGGTTCGGATTTACCCTGATTTATGCCGGTGGGCGACTCGGCAATTTTTGGCGAAGAATCCAGAGCTGGAGCGGTCTGCATGGTGGTGGGCGTCTCGGCGTTTTCGACACCCTGAAGCATGGCGGCGCGGCAGTCATCAAGAGCCCGGTTGTACCACTCCGCGCAGCCACCACCGACTCTACGCCCTTTGTACACCCACCATCCATCCGCATCATTACGCTTAATGGGCTCAGGAACAGATACCGGCGCTGGCGGGGCGGTGTAGAGCTGTCCCGGATTGATGTCATGACGACGCAGGCGGACATCACAGATTCGCTCTTCGTTTGGCGAAGACCATGCAACAACATCAGCCACAGGCTCTGCTTCGAGCGATGCCAGCGCGATAGCAAACAGCTCGTTATCCATCGCCAATCCATCAGCGGACGGGTCCCTACCGATACGGTATTTATTGATTGCCGTTACTTGTTTGATACGGGCTATTAACTGTTCTTTGGTGAAGGTGATCATGGGTTAGCCCCTCTCAACGTCGAGCATTTCGTCGTAGTCATATCCGGTTTCAGAGCCATCAGTTCCGAACAGGGTAACGGTGTCATCCTCCATCCAGAATGATTTGACCGTGTAGCGCTTACCGTGAGAAGTGATAACCACATCGCCAGGTTCAACGTCTTCGGCGCGTATCTGCAGTTTGTCGATGTTGCTCATTGGGTGGCTCCTTCTGTGCGATACATCATGATTGTCAGATCGCCTTTAGTCGCCAGGCGCACCGTTGTTCCTGGTTCGATGCTGGACAGGTCAAACGCATCGTAAAATTCGTTTACTGCCTTCTGTCTACGAGATAGCTTTCTACGCTTATCCCACTGCTTTAGCGCAATGGAGATAAACCACTGGCCTGTTTTGAACATGATGAATAACCATCCCATCAGAGCGAGGCCAGTGTTTAGAATGTTCAGAATGCTCATGACTGCACTCCTTTGCGAAGCTGGGCGGCGCAGTTGCTGGCCTGCTGGTGAACCATTTTCCAGCCAACAACCTCATGCATATCGGATGAGCACCTCTGGTTGCTGAATTTAACCAGCATGGTCTCTGCCACGCCTGCGAGGCTATCAAGCTCACTGGCCCGCACTTCAGCCAAGAAAGCCTGGTACGCAGGAATCTGCATCACAGCCAGTGATCTAATTATCTTCTGCACTTCCGGCGGGCACTGCTCATAGTGATCGTCTGTGATGAACACTGCCTCGTTGTGGATTTCTTCGACTGCACTCAGCTCCGCAGCCAGCGCCGCGCATCTGGCTTCAAGTTCTTCGTATGTTGGTTTCATGCGGCAGCTCCTTCAAATTGGTAAGAAATTTTAATTCCCAGCTTTTTAGCCATGGCATGCTCAGCGACGGCACCTTCCGAATCTTGCCACCCATGCAGCATGTGAATGGCGTCTGCGCAGCGAAGCATCGCCAGGCAGATGTCCATATACTCACGCTGAGATAAACCATCCGGGAGCGTGGCCGGATTTAATGCCACATGACCACCTGATAACATCTGCTGTGCTACTGCGTTAAACATCGGACGGTTGTAGTTTTCGTAACCCGTCATTGGTCCTGCGATGTAAATTTTCATACCCCTGCCCTCCCGTACTTGTCTGATAACTCGCCCATTTGCCTGTGGATTTCCGCAAGGTCACACCCTGCGCACCCCAGAGCTTCGGCTATGAGTTCTTCCTGTTCTTTGGATGGCCCCGCTTGGAGAATCTGATTAAGTTTCCTGTTCGATACGCCGCAGTGCTTGGCGATGCTGATGAGCGTTACACCGTTACCCTTCGCCATGGTCCTAACCATCAAGCGATAATCACTCCATTCGCTCATACCCCTACCCTCCCCCAAACCATCAATACTCGCTTCATAGCCGCGCTGTTGCGGCATTCCTGAAATATTCCGTTGGTGCAGCTGCGTGCGGTACCGGCCTGCTCTTCCTGCGAGGCCAGGCGATAAGTCACCGTTCTCCAGACCTTGCTCACCCGTACAATCTTGCGGGCCCGCTCCAGATCGATGGCGTTCTTCGTGATGCAGTTGATGGTCATGCCGCACTCTTTGGCCACATCCTTCGCGGTGAAGGTCTGGTGCGTTTCGAGATAACGCAGAATTGCCTGTTTGCCTTTCATCGTCTTAGCACTCATAGTCAGCCTCCTGTTGCATCTGGCCGCTGTAGGTGAAATCTACCGGGTCCAGGCCGGAGTAGCGGCTGCTGAAGTGGTAGGTCTTTTCTGCCCCCGGCGCATGGCGGGACTTCACACAGATGATTTCGGTTATGCCTTTCAGTTCGGTGTTCGGGTTGTATTTCTCATCCCGGTAGATCATGAAAATCACATCGGCTTCCTGCTCGATAACACCGGACTCGCGGAGGTCAGCTGCGACCGGGCGCTTATTAGCACGTTCTTCGACCTTACGGTTAAGCTGAGCCAGTGCGATGACCGGGCAACGCAACTCTTTCGCCAGGTTTTTCAGGCCGGTGGCGATCTCCCCTACGCTGCGGTTCATGTTCTCAGGGTCAGACATGCGCATCTTCTGGAGGTAATCGACAATGACCACACCAAGTCCACCCAGTTTCTTGCTCATTCGCCTGGCTTCCGCTCGCACCTGATGAACGCTGAGGGATGGCTTGTCGTTGATATAGATCGGGGCTTCGATGAAATCCTTCATGCAGTGGCCGACCTTTCCCCAGGCACCATCCATCACGCCGCTCTGCTTGCTGAGTAAATCCTCTTTGCTCACCCGGGCCCGGTGGAACGCGACACGTTCGGAGATCTGATCAACTGGCATTTCCAGGCTGAAGAACAGCACAGGCTTTTTGTTTTTCAGGCCGACAGTCTCGGTCACGGTGGTGCTGAACATGGTTTTCCCCATGCCCGGGCGACCGCCAACCACGATGAAATCGGTGTTGTTGAACCCGCCAAAAGCGCTGTCGATGGTCGCCATGCCCAGCTCGGTTTTGTGCTTCCAGATATCGCCACTGATAATCGACTGGATAGTCTCAAGAGACATGTCGATCCCGGTGGTGATGTGTTCAGTTCCGTAGTCAGCGCTGTGCTCAATTCCAGAGATGTCGGCCTGAATGTTGCCAATGATGTCAGCAATACCCTCGGTAGTTGGTTCGGACAGCTTCTGGATCCCGACCTGTAACGCCAGGGTCATACGGCGACCAAGGTACATTTCACGAAGCTTTTCGCAGTAGGCTGCAAGGTTTGCGAAAGACGGAGTGTTTTTACTGCATTCAGCCAGGTAAGCGAACCCACCCGCACTCTCAAGAACCCCGAGTTGTTCAAGATCGCTGGTCAGTGTCAGCAGGTCTATCTTCTCCCCGGATTCGTTAAGGCGCTTATAGGACCGCAGAGCCACCTTGTGAGGCGTTGCTGTGAAGTGGTCCTCAGTCAGCCCCTCAATCGCGTCAGTCGCCATGTCAACGCCGTCTGTGCGGCCCGCTGCGAGCATGATCCCGCCGATGACGGCCTGCTCAACGTATAAATCAATAAAACGGCTCATGCTTTGACTCCCTTGCGCTCACGGTGCTCGTTGATAGCCTGCTCGTAGACAGATCCCCAGTTCTTCGGATTCAGTATCCAGTCGAGAGTCAGCCATGGCTGATCGCCTCTGGTGCCGAACAGGGAAGACTTGCTAATCAGCTCGAAGGCCATTCCCATGTGCTTCAGTTCTCGCCAATTGCCCTGGGTGGTTTTGCCGTTCCACACAGCTTCCAGGTCTCGATAGGCTGGGCGGCGGCGGTTCCACTCATGCATCGAAACGGCCTTCGAAGGGAATTTTTCATTCCAGAGCTTGATGATCTCTTCGTGCGGACAGGCTTTCGGGTTGCTTCCATGACCATCTGCCCATATCAGGGCGTCTGACAGGTATCCATCAAAGCGGGTCATACGGCACAGGTTCTCTGGCTTGAAGCTGTGACCCCAGTTCACATGGGCCCAGCGGATAACGAGTTTCAGCTCTTCAGCGGTGTAGCACTGGTCTTTGCTCTTCACCGTGGAGAGAGCTTTCTCGAAAGGTGCCAGCGCAGCACAACGACTACCCGTTAGCTCGTTGAAGTAATCCATCACTTCCTGAGCGAGTGAGTTTTCCCCCTGGGGGGATTTAGGGGGATCTTTTCTTTCTTTCTTTTGAATAGTTTCTTTTGTGTTTAGCTGAGTTGGCTTATGGGTATTAGCTGACTTGGCTAATGTTTCATTAGCTGTTTCGGCTAATGATTTGCCATTTTGGCTAATGCTGAAATTCCAGTCAGAAATCACCTTATTCACCCCGATCGCCATGCCATTGGTAACGATGATGTTCATTGCAATCATCTCGTTCTTGGCCTTGCAGACATGCGTATGGTGAATACCGGTCATCGCCGAAATCTGGGTATTGGTAATGCGGTCAAACTTTTTCCCGAACCCGTAGGTTTTGCGGATCACCGCCAGAACGACCTTCAGCTGGCGAGCCGTTAAATCAGCAGCCATAACCGCTTCCAGCAGCTCGTTAGCGATGCGGGTATACCCATCATCGATATCTGCCACCTGACACTCCACGACCGTTACAGACGGTCTGAAAGGTATTACTTTTGCGAGGCTACCCACGGCCACTCTCCTTACGTTTCAGCTCTTCCAGGATGGCGCGCATCTTCTCTGCCACAATCGGGTTAACCGAGCGGATGAAGCGGTCGCGGGTTATGTTTTTATGTACAGCGGTATGGTAATAGCGTGGATTTTTTGCCATTATTCCTCCTGCAATGAGTGCACACGATTTGCATCTGAAGGCCAGTTCTGTTCGCGCAGACTGGCTTTCGCCATTTTTGATACTTCCCATCACATAACCCCCAGCATCGATGTAACCATCGTCATCAACGGCCCTACCTGCTCCGGCATGAGGCGGAACAGCGACGCTATACCCTCGCTTACCTCTTTCAGCTTCTGATGCTCTGGAGCGTCCAGCAGCACTGCCTGCTTAGCTTCGGCACACTCTTTCATCGCGGAGGCGATCAGAGACATCGTGTCGTTCTGCGGCGCCAGGCGGTTTCGATACTCCAGCGGCAGGACGGACATGATTGCCGGTGCCAGCTGGCGAATGTTGTTGGTCGCATATTCGGTGTCGCCATCAATCCAGCGGAATACCTTCTGCATCTGGCGGTGCGAGTCAGTAGGGATATCAAGACCGGTGCCGCCGGTAGCCCGCCACTCTTCAACAATCAGAGCAGCGACAAATTCACGGCTGCGGCAATCAGATGCCCAGGCGCGAACAGCTGCGCGGATCCCATCGATGTTTAACGCCGTGGAATCAGGTTCCCGGCGATTCTGGTAAATCATCGCCGTTGGCGAAAATTTGTTACCTTGTTGATACGCAAGTGAATGCATTGCTTTCCCTTTCGTGGTTAGGGCCGCCAATCAGGCGGCATTATTTTTTGGTGGGAACAACGCATCGAGAGATGTATTGCTCCCCAGCTTATTCATCGCGTCAACCAGGCGGCGGCACGAATCCAGGTCTGGTGCTCGTATGCCAGCTTCATAGTTAGCAAGGCGGGACTGGTTCCAGCCGCACGAACCTGCTAACTCTGATTGAGTGATGCCAAGCTTCTTACGTTCGTTGGCGATATTGTTCATGCTGATCCTTTCAAGAATGGTCACTCAGCATCATTAAACACAATTCGTGATTATTAATCAACACAATTCGTGTAAAGCTTTTTAACACGGCGCGTGATACAAAATGAGAATGAATAGAATCGAAGATATAGCGGGCCGCATTAAGCGACTTCGCGAAGATAAAGGGCTGTCACAAAAGGCTCTCGCAGAGCTTTGCGGGTGGGCCTCGCAGTCACGCATAGGGAATTACGAATCAGGCACCAGGAGCGTTAGCGTTGATGATGCAACTGTAATAGCTAAGGCGCTGGGGGTTGCGCCTGCCGAGCTGCTTTTTGGCGATGACTACAAAGGCCCTTACAATCCAGGTGATAAATACCCAGTTATAAGCAAGGTGCAGGCAGGAGCATGGTGCGAAGCTGTTGAGCCGTACACCCTTAAAGATATCGACCTTTGGCTTGAATCAGATGCTCACATTCAGGGGGAGGCGTTCTGGCTGCAGGTTGATGGTGACTCAATGACAGCACCGGTGGGTCTTAGCATCCCAGAAGGAACCTTTGTCCTCTTCGATACTGGGCGCGAGGCAATCAACGGCAGTCTGGTAATAGCAAAGCTATCCGATTCGAACGAGGCAACATTTAAGAAGTTAGTGATCGACGGTGCGCAGAAGTACCTGAAGGGTTTAAATCCACAGTGGCCATTGGTAGCGGTGAATGGTAACTGTCGAATTATCGGTGTTGCTGTAGAGACGAAGATGCGGCTGGTCTGATCGGCAAGGTGTTTTGGTCGGCGTATAGCTGGTAATGACTGCTTTAAGGTTCACATAAAAAGACACAAGCACCTCGATAAAAACACAGCACAAAAAAGCATGTGAAATGCTTAAGTATGTTAAAATAAAGGATCTAAAATGAGCAAATTTGGATGTGATATGAGCAGGCAACTTACCGTTTTCGATGAAACATCACCCATGACTTTTGATGACTTCGCCAGGGAAAATGGAGTTACCTACTGGCTCGCATCAGATTTGGCTATGATGCTTGGTTACAATGGGATGGATCAAATCCTCAAAGCCATTAATAAGGCCACGTCAGTATGCGTGAATCTCGACATTCCCGTGTATGACAACTTTATCCAGATGCCATCTGAAAATGCGGTCAATGATTTTAAGCTCACAAGGTTTGCATGCTATCTGACTGTTATGAATGGTGACATTGGAAACAGTAAAGTCGCTAATGCACAAGCATATTTTGCTGGGCTAGCAGCTGAGATACAAGCGGCGTACCATAACCATGACGCCGTCAACCGTGTATATTTACGTGGCGAAATCACATCACGAGAAAAAACTCTTAGCCACGTAGCCCATAAGCATGGGGTTGTAGATTATGGACTGTTCCAGAATGCCGGTTATCGGGGCATGTATAACATGAACTTACGACAACTGAAGGCCAAGAAAGGTCTTTCTGACAAAGATGGCACCATGCTTGATTTTATGGGAAGTGAAGAGTTGGCGGCTAATATATTCCGCATCACGCAAACTGAAGCCAGAATCAGGAACCAGAACCTTCAGGGTCAGGGCCAGTTAGAAAATGCTGCTGAGATCGTTGGTAGATCGGTTCGCAATGTAATGATATCCAACACCGGTACAGCACCTGAAAATATTAAGCTTTCCCAGGACAAAATCCAGAAAGTTAGAAGCAGCATTAAAAAAACACACAGGGCGCTTGTAAAGCACGACAAAAACAAGCCTTAATCCTACAGTAGAATAGCCTAAACACCCGGCCCCGCGCCGGGTTTTTTGTGCCTGCCGATCCCCATTCGACCACCACCACCACGTCAGCGTAACCAATTGAATATTATGGGATGCTGGCATTAACGGCGTCTATTCCCCGCCAGCTGGTAAACAACCCGATCCCTCTGGTAAACGCTGTCATCCTTGGTAAACGATTTACCATTGGTGACACCGTTAACCATCTATAAGCCTTTCCGCACTATCTCAGCAGCATCCCTGTTAGCTCCCTTCCCTATCACGTTTCCTGTTTCATTCCGGTACTGCTTCAGCTTGTCGATGATGTTTTGCTGGGTCATGGGTAAATCAGCCAGTGACAATTCCATCACCGCCCGCCCCATCGCCTGAATTTTCATGCTTATACGCTCTTCATCCAGAACCATGCACATCCCTCCTGCTGTTTTTTTAAGCGTAGCACTGGTATTTAAAAAAATAAATTCCCTTTCAAATCAGCAACAACACGCTTTGTTGTCATCATTAATCACAATTCGTGTTGACCAATAAAACACAATATGTGATTATCCACTCATCGAAACGAAACATCGACAGCTGAGCGAAGTTAGCCAGCGGCGGACAGTAAGTCGCCTGCTCATTAAGAATTCAGTCAAGCAGCAAATCACCCGGAGCGCTCCTGGCAAATTGAAATGGCGCCCAATGGGATTGAGGCAGGTGTGTAACGCGTGGCGGGTATAGCACACGAAGAGGACTCCGCACCGGAATGGTTTGCTGCTCAGTTCCCGAACATCGGGGAAGCTTTACCAGCAGCTCTTTGCGAGGGGCTGACGGCAAATCTACTCCACTTATTTGAGGTGATGGTGATGGATATAAAAAACGATGAAGTAGCGATGTTTAAAAGCAACAATGGCGTAATTTTAGCAGCTGACGCAGCTTATGCTGCTGCTGAAGAAGCGGTTAAAGGGGCATCAGATGACCACTGGTATCGGCAGAAGTTGATAAAGGCAGCACTGGAGACTGCCCTGGCATCAGTTATCGTTTTATAGCGATCCCAAAAGGCGTAGGTGCTTCTGCTTTGTACTTTTCCTTTGCTGCTTCACGACAGGCAGGAAGCAAATCAGCAATGCGCTCAATTAAAGCTTCTGGCGTGTTGGCGGATGGGTCTTTTACTGCAAGCGCCAGCGCTAAATCATATGCCACTGATTCCTCAGTTCTCTTTCCTGCAAATACATTCATGGACATAAAGAAATCCTTTTATTGACTGTGGAATATCCAGTCTACGGCATTCCTTTGACTGTGGAAAGTGAAGGAAATCACGCGCCGGGCGTGGCTAAACATCCCGGCACTCATTCAAGTTGAGGCTGCCAGGTAGGCGGCCTTTTTCATACCTGGAGTTATTTACGAGTGACTCAAGTTATGACAACCGGCGGCCATCCACCGCCACTTTTTTTGTTTTGCCGCACAAGCGCAGAAGTCTTGTATTAACCGTTCCGTTAGCCGCGATAAGGCCAAGAGGATTCATGAGCAATAAAACTGGAGGGCGCGCTTTCCCATGCGATTCTATCGTGGAGCGCGACGAAGTTGGTCACTTACATGGTTTCGAAGTCAGTTCTGGCGGCATGACGCTGCGCGATTACTTCGCGGCAAAGGCAATGCAGGCCATGCTGTCGAATCAAGAGTGGAATCACTGGAGCAGCGAACAACATGCTGAGCATGCCTATGGTGTTGCTGACGAAATGCTCCGCGCTCGGGAGGCATCATGACAGTCACCCACAACGGCAAGCAGTACACCGCCAAAAAGCTCAACGATAACGAGTGGCAACTGACGTCGGTATCGGCACCGCGCGACAAGCTGACGCTTAACCGCTGGCAGATGCATATCGCTGGCATCCTGGAACAGGTTGAGGTGAAGGTATGATTGGAATGCACTACGGCACCGCATCAGTGCCACGTAGCGAGGTTTTACCGGGCACAATGCTGCAATACCACGGCAAAACTTATCGCGCCTCTGCGAACGTTGAGAAAGGCCTGTACGCCTTCAACATCTTCGAAAAAACCATCATCAAAAGTGATTCCGTCGTTGTGCTGCTGAATGAGCGCGGCGAGCCAATGGTTCACTGATACCAACCACCCTATTCAACCGATCGGCCTGGCTCAATGC